>JAHWXV010094289.1:0-12235 GCA_024586415.1 Phrixothrix hirtus
TTATCCATGATAGTGTTGTGTTTGTAACCGTATTATTTCTATTGCCAGTGCTGAACTCGCCATACATTGAGAAGAGTATGTGTTGAGATTAAGTAAGAGCCATAAGTAAGGTGAGTCATATGCGTTTTGCCCAACCACAACAAAAATTTAGATGCAGTAGTAGATATCATAGGATTAATGGTTTTCAAAACCGTACATATAGAAGATATCACAGCAATATATATATAAAATACAGAAAATATCTGCATATTTTAAATAACTACAAGCCTTGTACTTAATTTTAAAGCTAAGTTCATGTTATATGATACATAAATAATCACGCGAATTGTCCGTCAACGTTTGAGAGATACTGATATGGGACCTAGAACTGCTGCTAGAAATTTAGCCTTAACCGTAGATGGTTGCAGAGTTAGATTGAAGTTTACCATCTTATATTTTAATTGGTTGGAGACCGATTAGGTACGAATTTTATTAATAGATATATCCTGGTTTTTTTCTAAATAATTTTGGTATATGTGGCCTGTATATACTACTGTCAAACGAGCAATATGCAGAGCCTAGATTTATCAATGCAACTTTGTGTGGTTGAAGTTCAATTATAGTATGGAAAATAGTTTCTTTGGCTTGTGGTTTTAAAAATGAAAACCAAAATGCTCAAATGAATATGCGGGACATTTTAGAAGAAACATGCAGTGTCACTTGCACCATATATTAATTAAAATCGTTTTTTATGCACCTCGCGTTGTTTGAATTGCTCTAAATTAGTGTAAGGCGGTTGAAATTGATACCATGGCTAGACCAGTACGAATTCCGGACTTGAACATAATCTATAACATCTGGGAGTTTAGTGATAGTCAATTACAGGACCATGAAAATCAGCTTTATAACATGGCGAGTGCAGGGTACAGATTTGCTCAATGAGAAGAGTACAATCATTCTTCGTCAATGTTTTTTGTACACAGTTTTTATTTTACAGACGATAACGTCACGTATTATTCTTAAGGTATTGTAAATTAGTTACACTTTAGTTGTATTTGTTTATAAGTGGTGCGTTAATTTCTTAAGGAAGTTTATATAAAATAGTATTAATTCATTTTCATTCACTTTCTTTGCTTTAGCAGTATTAGATTTTATCTATTAGGTTTATTTTACAATTTGTCACGTGCCTATTTTTATTATAATAATATTTTATTACTTATTGGATTTGGTTTTGATAAGATACCTTTCATAGTAAGTGACTCTGTAAACTGTGACGTTTAAAATCGTGATGAAAGGTGCACGGGGAAGACAAAGAATTTATATTCTGCTTGGAAATAGCTCGATACTGCTTTTCGGATGTCCTCAGCAACTCGGAAGGTTTCGTTCGTCTAGCTTCGTAGTCGGTATACCTCGAAATGATTATTTATTGGGAACGTCATTTGTTAAAATGACGTCACTCGGACTTTGGTCATGAAACGAATTGCGGAATATTTAATTGATGATCGTTTCGGTTTTAGGCGGTACTAAAAAGTAAGGTAGTAATAATAATTTATTTACAAAAATTAAACGGAAATTAGAACAGCGTAATTACATAAATCAAATCAAAATTAAAATAGTTAATTTACGTGAATAAAAATGAAAATAAAAATAGTTTTCTGGTAGCAGACAAGATGGATTAATTACAATAATTTATGAAAAGTCAGCTTTTGTACGAAATATATGCGGCTGTCAATCCTTAGTATCATCGCAACGTCGATGCAAGTTATCGACGCGACGTGTTCTGTTTCATCCAAGTGCTGCGTTCCTGATATATTTGAGCACGAAGGTCGGCAGTATGCTACGAGATCTACGCACGGGTGCGTCGCTCTTGGTGACCGCCGTGTACGTAGCTTATACAGGCAATAGTTAGGGGCGGATATTTGATACGGTAGAGTTAGCGTGAACTCGCGACATTTCTTGGCATTCAGAATCGCTAAGCGTCACGACGTCTAGCGTCGTTCGCAGGTCGCTACAAAGCAACTTGCCTGCAAATGACGGGACGTTTTATATTACAGGTAATCTCGATTCAGCGTAGCAACTTATTTGTGGTCGACTCAAAATCGATTCTGTTGCAGATTCGGTAACGGTAACGCCAGGGACACCCGGTTGCGAGGATTGCTGAGGTTATATTATTTTATACTTCCGTCTGTCTTCGTTACAGAGAAACTCGAGGCAGAGCATCGTTCTAAAATCTGAATATGTATATTTAGATCTCTAGTATACGGTACTTTTTAACGGATTATTAATTTGAACGGTATTCAGGATTTTAGCAGCCTTGGTCATATGAATATCACTACAAAATTTAATAACAAAATAGTTTGACTTTACAGAAAATCTTTTACGGTCTATGAGCGTAGCAATATTCCGCATTTATCTCATACGAAGACTGGATTTCGTTTCGCAAGAGCGTCTTGTTTATAGTTATATTCATATTCGCGTTCTTTATTTAGTGAATATGAAGTTCAACGATTCTCTTTGTCTGCTCTCTAATCAATTTGGATAACAAATACATTTACTTTAAGCAAATCGTTGTACGACGTGACGCAATATTGCGTAATACCGTTTAATTACTTTTCTTTAATTAATTAATATTTAAATTACGTGAGATTGTTTCTTATGTTAATTATTTCGGTTATCAAAACAATCTCGATTGATTTCGGACGGTAAACGGTGATTTATGCGTAATGTTCAAGTTTTATTAATTAACTTATAGTTTATTTTGTACCAGCTTGTAATTAAGCAATTCGTTAGCTTGCAATTAAACTAAAACTATACATTTGTCTTTAATGAAGTCTTAATTATTACACTTTCGGAATCACTAATATAGCGAAAACACGTAGAATTCTCGGAATTCCATTAGATCAGGTTTCGCGATATTACTACGGTTCCACGAGAAATGTTATAAAACTAGAATTAAGCGAGTACTTACCGCAAAATTGTTTTACTAATTTAAGATTTATGGAAGTGTTTTAACAACGTATGTGACTTCCGAGCTAGGTTTTCATTCACTACTTTTAGGAATCATTCCAGCTAAAAAGCGTGTCTTCCTGATTTTGACTTTAGTATCTTGTCAGTATGTTACGAATTTATGGAATGTACGTTAAACGCTTTTATTTATTAAGATCAAATTTTCTCAGTTTCTTTAACTTAGCGTGCGCACAAAATTTCATGCTCCACTATTTTAATTTACGATAGTGTTGTAAATTTCAATTCTACCGTTATAAAATCTATATTTAAAAATATAAATTTGGATAAAAATGCAAGATATTTTTATTTTCTCTTACGTATATAAAATATAGTATAGAGAAAGTCATGTTTTCGGTCAAAATTTTCGTCCAGTTGTTAGCGGAAATATGCGTTTTAAGGTCACCTGAATCCGAAAAATATATTTTTAGAAATTGGTATGTGTGTGTGTGTATGCGTGTGTGCATGTGTGTGTTGTGTGTGTGTGTGTGTGTGCGTGTGTGTGTGTGTGTGTGTGTGTGTGAGTGTGTGTGCGTGCGCGCGCGTGTGTGTTTGCGGGTGTGTTTGCGGGTGTGTGCGTGTGTGTGTGTGTATGTGTGTGTGTGTGAGTGTGTGTGTGTGTGTGTGTGTGTGTGTGTGTGTGTGGGTGTGTGTGTGGGTGCATGCGTGTGTGCGTGCGTCGTAGAAAAGTGAAATTTTATATGTAAGTTTATTACCGCCTTAGCACTTCTGTGTAAGAATTTAGTTAAAATCGAATGACCGGAAGTGCCACTTTATTCTTGTGATTTTTAGGTTTTTTGCAATTTTTTCGAAAACGGCTATAACTATTTTTTTTAAGCTCGCCACGTTTCTTGCGCTTGTAATTTTATATTACATGAACTAATTGGTTTCTCTGAGAAAATTTGTTGAAGTGAGTTATTGAGAAAAATTTCTAGAGTTAAGCAAGGTTTTGTTTGGCGAGTAACTTGGATGGGTGACCGTTCCAGTTATCGTCCTCAAAATAAAAGTAAATTAATATTCTAATGATTTGTGTGCATTATTTACATACTTAATTACTTTTTATTTAAACCTATAAATTATTTTTGCTTTAAAGGAGTTCAAAATTAATTATAAAACTCTTAGTACATGTATAAAGGAAAGTATAAATGGATGAATTATTTATGCTTTTAAACTAATTTTAGAGTTTACAATTTAGGTGTATAGGAAAGTAACTAACGTCAATAGATTCAGATTAAATTTAAAATTTGTAAGAAAAAGTTGTGTGTTACCTCACACCAGATTTTTTTAATTGAATAATTATGTTAGTGTTTTTAACATGTTACCAAACACTGCTACTGCAAAGCATCACAAGTTATTGCACTTCTTCTCCATAGTAACAGTCATCAAATATCAAATAATTTTGCATGACTGTGGCTTTTAGAGTGACAGTATTCAGCTTGTAGCCAGAATTTGGCTCCTACTGAATTTTTACTTTTTAAAATTTAGAAAAGAAACTTCAGAGGCATTGTTTCAGAGCAAATGACTACTTAGAAGAAATGATCCAGTATCGTTTCTACAGTCAAGAAAAATCCCTTGCTTGTGTTAGTTTACTGCAGGGCAGTTTTATAGCACAATAAAATTAGCGGTATTGTATTAAGAAAGAGAAATGATTCCTAGTTAGACAGATAATCATTCTAGTTCTGCAAGTACGGGTATACTTAAAATAATTAATCTTGGCAACTAATACTGCAACACTTTTAGGGATGTATTTTTATGAATGATTGACAAATCATTCGTGTTTAAAGTATTTAACAAACTTTTATTCTTACTTAAAAAGCTAACGTCGTTATAGTAATAAACCAATATCTGGTCGTGAAAATATTTTGTATAATAATCTATGTAAATTTAGGATGGCGTATAGTCCTGAAGGCATGCCAGTTTAAAATTCTTTAAGAGTATTTTAGAAATGTGAATTGTCATTTCAAATACCTTAAAATCCACAAATGTCTTATCTATGATGTTAAAATGGCACTAATACTGAATACAAATATATATATTTAAGTTGAAACGAGTATGTTTTGATACATAAATCCCAATGTCGCGCCATTGAGCAGAACTTGTATTTAAATGCGACTATCGCATCACACACGGCCGACTTGATCCTGAGAATGGTAGAATAAGAGAAGAACTTGAATAAAATAATCCTCGAGGAGTGTGAACGCGACTTGATATACCACAGTTTAAATGAAGCGGAACACTGCGAAAGGTTCGTCTTAATAGTGTCTTTGATCTGATTTGCTTTACAATTTATATTTTAAATGATCTTCATTTGATTATTAAAACCTATTAATTATTAATTAATGTTATATAGTGTATTGTAATCTTGTAAAAACGAAAAGAAATTAAACAAAATATTTTAAAAGGTAATTGTTCAAAATAATAAGTTTTGCTATTTTTAATTTATTTACACAACAAGCCAAATATATGTTTCTATAGCCTTCTCTACCAAATTATGCAAGAGAAATGTAAATCAGTCCCTTGAAATATAAATAGTATAATATATTAACGCACATATGTACGGTTTACCGAATATAAATGGAAAAAGTGTAAATACTTCATGAAACTAACAACAACGTTTTCCATTGAATTGTTTTTAAAAAGCATGTAGTTTTAAAAATATTAAAGATCACATTTTAACGTAATAAGAAGGTTATTGCATAAACGAATACAATTTTTAATTTTAATGTGCTTGTAATTCGTTATAGAAGAATTATATGAACTATAAATAATATGCTCCCTTTAATACGTACCTCTATAATAGCTAAGGCATTCACAAATAGCTAAGTGTTAACAATTGTTATCTACCTAAAAGGCGCCATCCGTGTTGTTGCACGTAAACGTAGTTATCAGTCAATTTAATACATGCGCAACTAAGTTTGTAGTATAATAAGCACTCGATAATCGGCCTATATTATTTGTCTTTAAAAGTACATATCAAAATATGAATCAACACAGAATGATACGATCAACGATCAAAGCTTAGAGTAAGTTATAATTAAATTTATTATTTACGATAGAATATTTATATTAACAAATTCAAATCTCATGCATAATCATCAATTAATGCTACGCGTTCTATATACACTTGAATAAACACATACCAATGCAAATAAAATTGTTTCCAATGTCTCTTATAATGAAATCTTAAATATAGCAAAGTATTAGGATAACTCATCTAAGTTAACGGGTATAAAAGTAATTACTAATAATATGTTGTTTTGCTAATAAAGAAACATATGTAAGTATCTCAAAATACGAGGTTTGATCAAAAACTTTTCGGAATTTCCATTTATTTTAAAAGGTATTTTTCTATAGTCAATATTGATATATCCACCTTTAAGGTAGTCACCCTCGAATATAATACAATTCTGCCACTGTTGTTTTTAATCTCTAAAACACTTCTGAAATGCACTTGCAGTGATTTGAGTCTAGCTTCTTTGTGGTTATGAAACGCTTTTCTCTCATAAACAGGGAAAAATCGCTCGGGGTCATGTTGGGAAATTACGTTGCTGACGCATAAATGCAGTGTTTTCTTTGTTAAAAATTCATGTACATTGTCATTGTCATGGTGAAATGTCCATAAATTGCTTTTCCATAATTTTGGTGGTTTTTTTTTCGAATTGTTTCACGCATAGAGTGTTAAACCTCTAGAAAATATTCCCTACTGACCTGTTCGTAAGGATTCCTAGTGGATTACACCGTCAAAAAGAGAGAAAGTGAGGAGAACCCAGATTCGATCGAACTTGATGTCTTTTTTGGGGTTGAATCCCATACAATACCTATCGAAAGTATTGGTCTTTTGTTTCGACATCATACCGCAACTTTGTCCCCGAATGTAGACGTATGTATAACAAAAATACGGAATTAAAAGAACTGACACAGTTCTACGCGTTTTTCTGTTAATAAGTGAGAAAATTAATTAAGATATTGCAAAATGATAATATAAGAACTCTCAAGTATCAAAAGTGCGTGGAGTACAATTAATAAGCTAACTAAATATGTAAACATTAAATATAAGAAGTATTTAATGGTCACATAAGAGGTAGCTCATATAATGAAAGATTAAAGGAACTACCAAATCCTATAAAAATGGATATTAGCTTATTGTTAAATGTTACGATATATTGCACAATATTAGCTAATCAAACATAAGAAAGCATTCAAGAAAGGAACAGCGTAAGACAAAAAAAATAGAACCAAATTCTGTATTTTCCGAATAAATATCGAACTCCCAGAAATAAATGTAAATTAAACGAATCTGGAGGAATAACTTTTGAAACGAAGAACTTGAAGACGCTCTCGTAGTGTGGTACATACAATTTGTCCGCATTTGCATTTTATTCATAATACCTCACTGTAAGCTAGACTGAAAGTCCCAAGTTTAGTTCGATCGATCGCCTATTAAGCACCGCCACACTCGCTGTTGATCGAGTAACGAAACGCCCTCGACGACAGCGTCTTTCGCCTTCTAATTTTTGCGTCGCTTATGTTGCGAGGAATTAGAGTGCTATGACACCGTCCACTACCTGTGACAGTGGCGAGTCGCCTTAAATTCCATATGGACAATGACGCAGGAATGTAAGACTCTCGTGGGATGTATAAGAAAACTCCTGGCCAATCTAAACCTAATTAACGGAACAATAAGGTTTAGCTTGACTCAAACCCTCCACAAACGTCGAGATTCCAGTTGACAGAGTAATAGGGATCTCTAAATACAACAATCGCTCCTTACGCTAACACTCGAGATGTTAAGCAGCCATCGCCCTAGTTCTACCGCTGAATGACACTCCTGACCGTCAGTCACAGATACATAAAACCACTGTAGGTGGATTAGTACTTCATTACGATATACATCATTGATTTAATCCGAATAACACACCTTATGTTACGAATTAGAAGCGAATGCAAAACTTGCACCGGGTGATCTAACATATATTGCACTGACTACAGTAAACAAATAATTTATTTTTCTTTCATTCGATGACAATTAATACATACTTGTTCTATTCTTTTGTTGTAATATACGTTTTCTAAAGCTTTACTGTTTTGTCATTTACAGAGATAAATAATCGTGGCAATACCGCTTAATTCCTTTTAGGTCAAGATCTTCCAGACCGCCAGGAGCACCGCCGACCGCAAGGACTATTACGTTGATCGCCTACGTCCATGGATAATTGTCGCCGCACTGAACCTACCCTATATGACAAACTACTGGAGCAAACAGAAATATAAATTATTTTCTTCCTGTTACAATGCGATGGAACAATGTTGCTTCATTAGTGAATTCATTTAACAACACTTCGAAAATTATATTACGATTATATTTTTGATGAATATTCAACAACATCGGAACAAATTTGGCTGCCATAATGTTACGCGAAGAAAGTAAATAACCATTGCTGCGCACGAGTCGTAGAAGATACCAAATTGTTTAGAAATCTCCCTAATAGCGATTCGACGATTATAAAGAAAAATTTTCTCTTTTTTTCCACATTTTAATCTCTGGTATCCTTAAACTTCCTTGAAGCATTCGTACCGCTCATAAACACTTGTTTTTCTCACAGCAACCCGCCAAAAACCTTTAACATTTTCACTATGTTATCATGCTTTATTTTATTTTTAACAGAAAATTTAACGCAAATTGTCCTTAATCAAGTTTCTCCGTCATTTTTAGCACTAAAAATCTTCGACTACATTAAAATGTGTCTATAACAATCAAAATACCTATTAAGTATGGTTATAAATCAACGTATATACCATGAATATGTTTATCAATATCAGCTAAGCAATTACTCTCAATCGGATACATACAGCGCGTGAAATTAAAAAATTCTGGAAAGTATTTGGGCAAGCCTTGTGCGGCGCTTGATCAAATAGTTTCCTACTTAATTAAATGAAAAGTCATCAAACATGAAATGTGGCAATGTTAATAATGAGTTTGCAATTTATGAAGATCAGCACACTTACGACGTTGTGTCCGTTTGAAATTGGTTTTTACCTTAAGACCATTATAAAGGAATGTTATCCATAATTATTTTAAAATTAAGGGTATTCTTAAACAAACTATATCGAGGAATTACTTTATTAACCTTTTTCTCTACATGAGAAATGATTTTAAATGATAAATAGAACATTCAAAAATCGCATTGGTGGTTTTTATTTGTATGCTTTCTGTTGGCTACTAAAGGACCTTTCATTGGTACACCTGGACTTTGACAATTGGTTGTGGTTATTTTACTTGATACCGCTGTCATTTTGCGACATTTAATCATGGAGAAGTATATGATCAAACAACGTGTCGAAATTTTGAACATTTATTATCACAATTCGTCCGCTGTTCGTCAACCGTTCCGCAAGCTTCGTGAACTTTATAGTTGACATGACCATCCTACTAAAAGCGCAATTCAGAGACTAATCGCAAAATTCGACAAAACTTCTTCAGTTGCTAATCGAACAGTGCCCGTGCGTTGCTGCAACGATCGGCCGATCAAGAATATTTCTGCTATTGCAGAAAATATGCGTGAGAATCGAAACTCCTCACATTTTCGTCATTCACAAGAAGTCGAACTTTCTGCCACTCAACTTGGGGAATTATGTAGAAACATTTGGGCCTTCATCAATACAAGATGTAATTGATTCAAGAATTACAGCTATGAGATCATGGCACTCGCTGGATGTTCGCCAACTGGATCCTAGATCAGTTGGAAGTGAATCTCAATTTTAGTGAAGAAATCATCTTTAGCGACGATGATGCCAATCCATAACAGTTACAGGAGTTTTCTTTGAATTAAAGAAAACTCACGTTTGGTGCGGATTTTTGTCAGGCGGCGTGATCGAGCCGTATCCCTTTCGAGACGCCAGAGAAAGGTAGGTGAATGTCAACGGCGAGAGGTGTAGAGGTATGACAATCAATTTTTTTTGGCTGTAGTTAGATGTTATCGTCATAGACAACGTGTAGTTCCAGCAAGTTGGCGCTACGTGCCACACAATGAATGACACAACGGTGTTATAGAGAGAAAAACCTTCTAAGTTGCATTGCTTCACAAAGAGGCGACATCAAATTCAACGCCCTTAGACTTTTTCTGTGTTGTTCTATCACATATCTGTCCTATTCCAATAAGCTTTCGATTTTGGACGAATAAAATTATACTCGTACGACGACTGTATAAAAGCTAACGTGTAGGGTGCATTATTAGCATTTGAGGACATACCGCCTTAGACCTTTGCTGTTGTTAATATCAATCGCTTTTAATTAATGTTGGAGATATTTTTATAATCGAACCTACAGAAATTAGCAGAGCGGTTCGTAGCCCTTCGCACTAATGAGATATTCGAGCTTTGTGAAGTTGAAAAAGACATTTATCGCAATATAGTTTCCAACATCACACCACTAGAATTTTCATTTATGTGAGAGGCCAGTAATCGCATCCCAGGCAAAGAATATATTTTTTCGAAGAAAACACCGCAAATTCACATATCGTGGCCCAAAATTTAAAAGCCTTACTAGTGTTTCTGTCAGGCTGATTTTGAGATTTGGAAACATGGTGTTGCGCTCGAGAACGCCATATGTAAAGTCCCTAATGTTTTACAATGAGGTTATCTGAAACAAAGGGTTTTCAAAGACGTCCTCAAACCATTCAGGGCTTTGAAAATCCATTACAGAGAAAATAAGGACAATTCCTATTAAAAAGCTGCAGCGTATTATGCAGAACTGCAATATCAGGTTGCAAAAGCGTATTGAGCTTAATGTAATTAACTTCAGTTTATTAAGTTTATGCTAATAAAGAGTTTTTTACTCTTGTAATATAAACTTGCAAATAGGCCATACCTGTTGTTGGACCTTGTAGTTATACAAATGAAGTATAAAGTTCACTTTAAGCGTTGTCCATCTTCTATACATCTGCTTGTGTAAATGATGTGAAACATACACATTTTTATTGGGTCATTTTTATTAAATAGTTGTCATTTTCTATATAGTTTACAGCAAAACAAATATACGAGCTTATTTTAATCTCCCCAGGTGGAAATAAAAGTTAGATCCCGATCTCAATTCCTTCATTTTATCGCAAAGTATCCCAGGGTTCGTGTACTCCGTAAAGCTGGGCTATGAAAACTATGGGCAGTAGAGTGTTCCTTGAAGAAACAAGTTATCCGGTACTAATCTGTCTTAGAGATGGACAGTAACCGCTTCTTCACAGCCACCGGGCATTGTACTACGGATACATCGACAGGAAGGATCTTAGAAAGCAGATTTGGTTCCTAACCGACTATTTGATTTCGATCTCTTACATAAATGCGTTTCATAGATGACAGGTCTCAAAGTGATAACAACACGGGACTGACTCCTGAGAAATCGGCTGGCTGTCGATTCATACTGCAGACCACACACAAGATCGCCCAATCCAGCACAAAGTAGAAAAGAATTTGCAATTAACTTGGTGATATCCATTTTAGCGTGTTTTCTAAATTTTGAACTGTAGAGGATGTGGATACCCTAGCTATGTCAGCCCAAACCTGGGGTTGATAAGGACACTCCTATTCCCTAAGGCTGGATATATACTACCATAGCATCCGGTACCGCCCATATACGACCAAAACGGTTTCTTTATACACTGTGCTTGCAAAAAACTTGATAAATTCGGTAAGATCCTTGAATATTTTTTAAATAACGCTCGAAGACCTTGATTTTGTTTTAAAATAATACATACATCTTTTAATAATGCAATCTGTAGAATTTCAAATTTTGAGAAAATGATACGTTGTCAGCTCTCACTGTTTGTTTAAGAACATTGGTTAAATAAAGCTATATTTAGTACCATGCACGTTAATGATTGACATAATTTTGGTTAAACTAGGATTCATTAAAATAATTCGGAAATCTATCTTATAAAAGAAAGAATAAAGCTAAATTAAAAATCTATTTGAATACACCTCGTATTTTTACTTGTGAAATATTGCAAAGTAATTTTAATTAAAACTTCGTTAGTATTGCGTTTGAAATTTTAGAAAATTGTGCCAATGCATATAAGATCACGCGTCAAGAACAAACAAGGTTAAAGTCGTTGGTTATAAAGTATAAAAGTTATGCACACAAGAAATTAACGGGCATGATACCATTTAAAGCTTAATAAATAAATAACTGGGTTACAATTCAACATGTATAAAAATATTTTTCTCAGCGCCTTATTGATCTAATCGGCGGGGGGGGGGGGGG
>JAHWXV010094298.1:0-18942 GCA_024586415.1 Phrixothrix hirtus
TGAACCCATCGAAACCCCATCTAGTTGTTCATAAAATTCATAATTCCATTGAAAATATGAAGTTTTAAGGCAATGATTGAACAGAGCTATTATATCTTTACATTACTAAGGCATAAAATTAGCCATAATGTTGACGCAATAAATTTTAAAGCCATGACTGTAACCTTGAATTTAGATATTTAGATATTTAGATATCAGCTATAGTAATAAGTCACCATCTATCTTATATGCAACCTTCTGAATTCTTCCAGTATCTTCTATAATGTTTCATTGTTTCTAATTTTGTTACACTACTCCTCCTGAAGACTGTTACGTCCCTTAACAGCGATCTCGGGCTTTGCTCTTATGATGGCCCTACCTTTGGTTGCGAATGCGGGTATATACATTGCAATTAATACTTTCACCTCCATTTCTTGAAAAAATGACATTCCACAGATTTGATTGTTGGCAGAGTCCCTTTTGGGTTCCAACTGCATGCCAGAATCTTGCTACCAGCTTCTTGAAACAGTACCTCTAGCATACTGCACACTATCCTCCAGTTAAGCCGATCTAGACCGTAACCAAGCTTAAGTACAGCAAATTTTCCACCAACACCGGCATAAATTTGTTTCCTTAGGTCCCATAATGCCGTTTACAGGACTACATAACGTGAATTTTGATAAAATAACGGTTTTGTCACAAGATAGTACATACTTCGCATTCTTTGGTGATAACAGTACAGTATACGACAGACCTTCCCACTTTCTGGTGCTTGCTGCTGTATTGCTTCTACGCCTTCATACCTCTTTTGAAATGGGTTGACGTAAATTCAGTAAATGAATGTTCGATGTTCGTGACTCCTAATTTTTCTTATTCAATATAGATCGCATTTTGTTCACATTCTTTCTGTTCCGGTTCTGCATTGCTATCAGCGTATGGTGCTAACCGATTCACGTGAACTATTTTGGATTTCCGCTCAGCAGCTTCGTTATTTGGTAGATTACATCGTTGACCCTTTTTTATGACTTTTATAGAACTTCCCAAGATCTTTGCAATTTGGAAGAGATGCCTTATTGTCGTTGAGGTTAGTAGAACCAAAACATTGGGTTGAAATTCTCCTGTTTTGGAACTTAAATCATAGTGAAATTTCATTCGATCACTGGCAGTTTGGATGCTATTACAAGCTCGTCTATGAATTGAGCTTAGTTTCTTTCTAAAACCTTCAGCATATGTATTTCCAGCACCGTCCTCCTCTCCAGCTTGCTAGTGAACTCCTAATCACAAGAAAGCCTAACTTCATACCCAAGTAACACTTTGGAGTCTCTCCTGTACTCTCAGTTGCTTCTGACTGATATGCCATCAAGAGAAAATTTAAATATTGGTACCAATCTATTTGATGGTCTGAGGCAGATTTTGACAAAGATTTTCCCATTGTTCGACTAACGCGTGCTACCATTTCGTCTAACTGGATGAAGAACGATTTGGTCTTACGTATTTTTAACAGCTGGCAGAGACGTTGGGATAAGCCTGACTCAAAATTTCTTCCTTGGTCTGATTGTAATTCAAACGGAACTTCGAAACCACTAAACATTTCTTTCACCAAGATTTGGGATGCTGTAACTGCATCTTGATTAAGTAGAGCATATGCTTCAGTTCATTAACTGAAATAGTTTATTGCAATTAGAATGTATTTGCTTCCTGCTTCTGTTTCCAAATATACTACTCACATTATACTGCTTTATCAGTGGTTTTCGCCTCCCCAATATACCGCTCCCGGAAGCACAGATGATCCACATGATCCACTTTTCATGATTAAGGCCGAAAACCATTTTGAACCAGAAAGTTTTATCAATTCTGTGTAGTGACTAACTTACCTTTTTGGTGACATTATTTAAACGACGGTAATTCACACAGAATCTATTGATACCAACTTTCTACTTAACCAGTACAACTGGCGGTGCCCAAAGATTGCTGGATGGTTCTACTATCCGTTCACAGATTATGTGCTTCATTATATTTTCGATTTCCTTTCGTTTGAGTAAAGATAGTCTCCTTTGTCATAGGCGTATTGGTTGGACGTCTCCAATATTTATTTTGTGCGTTACAATGTATGTTCTTCCTTTCAAACCGGCATCTGTGGCAAATATGTCAGCATATCATTGGACCAATTGGCTGACTTTATGCACATTCCTAATACCGCGCCCTTCTTTAGTCATTTGGAAGTTATTTACATTCGTCTAGCGAACAGATATCGTTTCCTTAGCCTCAATGAACACTCTTCCAGCTAGAATACCACGACCTATATTTATGTTGTTGGTTTCTAGGATTCCTCTGATTCTTATCCAAGGTTAACATCCGGTTGGCCCATAACTATTGTTTTGCTGCTTGGCGGTAATATCACTTCTTCTGATAGTATTATTTGTATTGCATGGCCATCTTATTGATTAATGAGTATTTCTTTGTCATCAACTCGTATGATATGATTCTTCAAGCCTACGGCGAAGTCAAACTCAAACATTGTATTCATACCCAATATGATAGGTTATTCTATATCAGCTACCAGTATGCAGAGCATATACTTCCTACAACCGATCTCAATACCTATAATAATTTTACCATGAACGGTTGCACAAATTCTTGTAGCTGTACATAATCACAGCTTTATACGGAGCAATCTTCAATTCCCAATACTTTTTGGTTTTATTATTGCCTTCATTACTCCAGTATCCAGCAACATTTGGTAATTCCTTCCTGAGATTGCTCCATTAATCTAAAATCTATTCAATTCGTTTTAATGACGACACTTGGAAGGTGAATTCCGGAAAATGACTGGTAGAAACGGATATTCGTCTCCTAACATTGATCCTTTCTGGCTTTCCTAGTATTTTGTATTATCAGCGAGATTGCTCATAGCAGGCAATTTCTCTGTGTTCCTATTTATACTATGCCGTTTTCAACAATAGGCAAGTAATCAACTTGCTGCACATTCACTTCTATTTATTGTTCATAAGGAACAGCGTACGCCTCCTTGTCAGGCATGCTAACTTCTTTATTTAGGAGGATAAAGTCTAGATGTAATTCATCATATTTCTTGGTTACCTCATACTTTATTGACATCTCATTGATAATATGTTCTATTTGTTTTGATAATGTATTTATCAGGTCTTCTTAAAATTTAATTTGGCTTAATTTAAATTCTTCTTTTAATACATTTTGACTTGATTTAACTTCATGCTGTAGTTTATTTTGATTTTCATTGATCGTTCCTATTTTTTCTTGTAAAATACTTGGATTTGAAATTGTCGATTCTACTTCCTCTTCCAATTTGTTTGTAATTTCTTCCTCTAATACATATTGATCAGACTTAATCTCAACTTGTGGTTTATTTTGATGTGCCTTAATTGTTACCATTTTCGCTTTTAATTTGTTGGTAATTTCTCCTTGCAATTTTGAATAGAATTCATTTTTTCTTGTAATTTAGTTTGATTGGATTCCGGTTTTTCTTGATTGGAATCTATTTTCTCCTGTTTCTTTCACATTTTCATCAGATACTCCAATTTTTTCAGCACTTCTTATTATTAGCATATAGAAAACAGTTAACACTAGCTTTTAATTATTAATAGTTCGTTAATTCACATATTCAATAACAAATCCGACACCTGACACCAATGTAACGAAACTAGTTGATTCTTTAAAAATATCACTAGATTACAGATATTTATTTACACGTGTTCAATCAAGTATTTATTTGATAGTAGTGTAATAATAATCGTTTATATTTCTATTTATTTATAACACGCACTAACAATACAAGATTCTAAGCAAACCTAAAGCTAAAGGTAGTTAATTTCTTATTTATATAGATAGAAGAAGTCTACAAAATTCTACATTGGTAAGCCATAAAATTAGTCATAATGCTGATGCAATAAATTTTAATGCCACGACTCATTGTTGTAACATTGAATTTATACATTTAGATATCAATCACAGTATAAATCGCTTCTAATTACATCATCTATTTTTGTAATATGGAACCTTCGGGATTGTTCTGGAATGTTCTATTGAGCTTTTATTGTTTCTAATTTTGTTACAATATGAAGTTCAGTTAACATCGATTCTTTTATAGGCACGAATGTGTGTTCTTAAGCATAATTTTACCAAATAATTCATAAATAGGTGTTGACCAACTTAAGTTAAGAAAGTTATTTGCATAAAACGCGTGGGTGGCTGCAATATCAATTATTGCCCTGTATTGAATAGTTTTTCATTGAATAGTGGTGAAAAAAGTTATTTAAACCCGATGGACATATATTTTTCGTAAAAATGTATTGCAATCCATAGAAAATAGTTGTTAGTTTGTAGATAATGTAAGCGGATTGAAGTGAGAAGTCAAGCGGAATTATATGCAAACTAAACTTGGGTTGTATTTCGGAAAATGCCAAATAATTTGAAACCGATACTCGAGTGGTGATCGTGACCTGAAGCACAGTTTCAGTTGGAACCAAGGGATCTACAAAACCAAGTCACTACATAGAGAATTCGTCATTGGCAAACGAAGACAAAATAGGCGGAGTATTCTTTTTGAGAAGCCGTCAACCCTAAACAACTAGCTGGAGTCCGATTACTAACTGAAGAACGATTTTTTTATTTTAAAATATATGTATGTTGCGTTTATATATTTAATTGTATGGAGTACAACCAGAGCGCAACTTAAACAAGTGCACATTAAAAAATGAACGTATTATTACCGACAAGCAAATAATTTATAAAAATTATCTTTAGTTTTAACATTTATTTTTTATAATCAATGGCAATATTTTAGATTTAGTTTTTTTTTGCACTCTAAAATGATTTCACCAAATTTATTATTAGAAACTCTTGTTTGTGTTAAAAATTTGAACTTTAACTACCATCGTTGTTTTTAATCATTCAACTTTAATTTTCAAAATTCTAAAAGCTCTATGTTTGCGTTTTAAAATCCAAATACCTACTTTGGTTTTGGAATACCGGATAGCCAAGATTTAAAGCAGAGATTTACATTTAGTGTTGCAACGATTTTATTTATGTAATAGAAATTAATTACACATAAGTTAGTTCTTCTTGAAAAATTCATTTTAAAAGCTAATATATCATATCGGAAGCATGATCTGCACAATACCGCGCTATTTACAGTAATTGAAAGTCAATTTAATTAAAAGTTAGAGTTGAAGAACGCAGGTGTATACAAAATTGAGTTTAAAAATGTACATAGAGCGAGCCTGGAAATCTGGCCGTTAGCAAAATAACTTTTCAGTCAACTTTCAGTTTCGGCAACAGAATTTTACAATAGTTACTGAGCGTTTTTGCGAAGAATTGTGTTGTTCTTAAAGTATAAATCAAAGCAATATACAAATAAAGAATTTAAATTCTCGAGAATATATTTTTGTAACTATCTATTTCTTTATTGTTTAATAACTTTAATTTTCCTATTATAAAATTCAATACAGATTTTTCAAAAAATAATGACAGCTAGATATAGATATGCCTTCACTTCCTACTGCAGTCCATTCTTGTTCCCTGCGCATATATGTGAGCCATTGGTTTTCCTTACTCTGAGCATTTTATTTATCTTGCCACAGCACTAGACACCTTATTTTATGCAGAAATTCCTCGAATTACATAGCATTACCATAAATTATATCTTATTACGTGGAATTACTGTAATGGTATTTGGAATAACTTCCAATTACTCTGTAATAATGGAATTATTCATAATTACTAGAATTACACAAACGACATAAAAGTAATACCCAATACAAGTACTTATTTTAACCACTGGATAACGTCTGGGTGCAGTGGTTTTAATTCTACATTATGATTTCGATATGAAAAATCTTTCTGCAAGATGGGCGCCACGCTTGTTAACAGTAGACCAAAAACGTAATCCTTCAAAGACTTTGAAGAATCCTTTAAATCTATTTAAGCGTAATACATCTGAATTTTTGTGTAGATTTATTACTTTTGATGAGACTTGGATCTACTAGTCTCCGTAACACAAAAATAAATCCAAGCAATAGGTGAAACTGATTCAAGTGCACTGAAGGAGGTAAAAGTAATACCATCGGCAGGTCAAGTCATGGCAACTGTTATTTGGGATGCCTGTCGAATAATTTTCATTGAGTACTATTTGGAATAATTAACAATGTTGTTAATTATAAGGTTAAGACTGGTGTATTGATATTAATAATTTTCTGGGAAAAAATCCGGTCTATAATATGTTGTAAATACTTTTTTATTAAAAGTTGGTCATATTTTTCTTATAAATTACAATGTTTTGCCGATTAGAACGGCTTCTTCAGGTTTAAAATTCTCTAAAAAATATATTACTTATATAATGTTTTCATGTTTTCATGCAATAGATTTATTTAATATAAGTGAAAGGATATACTTACGATGATAATGAAGATTTAATTTAATTTATTAAGGTACGTATATACCCATAGGTAATTGTCATTATAAATAAAAATGTACATATAATTGTATATAGACATAAAGCAAACACTTTAAAAATAAATTGGACTGACACTGAATGTATATCTACTAAACTAATATTAAAATAACAGTACAAAAGTTCAAAGGTTTATATCAACAATTTTTTTTTATTAAAATATTAGTGATATTATGTATTAAAATAGGTTTAAATTACATTAAAATATATCGTGCTTAAATTACTAACCTCTGTATTATAATTCAAGGTATTTTCATTTTTTTGAATTTCTATCATTTCTAGGATGTCTTTTTCTTGATGTAAAATTTTTATGTTGTTATACTCAAAAGTATGTAGTTTGTTTACATAGTGGTCAGATAAAGCTGTTTTGTTATTGTTATTGTTTGGGTTGTACTTTTTAATTGAGATTTTATGTTGATATATGTATTCCATTTTGTATGTACTGTTTCGTCTGGCCAATATATACAGAGTTACATTCGTTACAATTTAGTTTGTATACTAATTCTCATAGGTACTTTTTTTCAGTTTTATCTTTTACTTTGGAGAAGACTAAATTGCCAATTGTATTATTATTTTTGTACGATGTTTTAATATTAAAGGTCTTTAACGTTCTGATGATTTGTTTAGACAGAATTGGTACGTATGGAATTGTTATATAACGGTTATTAGATGTTTTTGTTGTAGAATTATTAAATTTTTTGTGGTTTTATTATTGATTTTATTAAGTTACCTTTTTTTATTTGGTTATTAATAATATTATCAGGGTAATTATTTTTTTTAATACAGTTTTAATAATCTCTATATCTTTTTATGATATTTTTTATTGAATAATATGATAGCTCTGTATACTAAATGATTTATAACGTTATTTTTTATAATTTAGAAAGGTACATGAATTGTAATTTAGCACTTGATCAGTTTTCAAATATTTTCTATACCAATCAGTTATTATATTGCCGTTTAATTGCCTTATTAGCGTTATATCTAAAAAGTTTAATATGTTATTAATTTCTAATTCTCTGGTGAATTTCAATCGAGGGTGAGCGGTGTTAAATTTTTATACTATGTTAGGTATATTTTTTTATCTGTTGTAAGAATTATATCGTCTACGTATCTTTGATAAAATGAGATTTCAGAGGAATCTTTTATTATTTTTGTTTCTATGCATTCTAATACTAGTTCAGCCATAATGGAGTAAATTGGAGATCCCATAGCGCATCCATATAATTGTGAGTATATTTGATTGTTATAAGTAAATTATGTTGTATTTAATACGAATGCAATAGCTTCGATGAATTCGGCTTTTGGAATTGTAGTAAAAGCAGAAACGATTCCATTTTTCATTAATGCTAGATGTGGCTAGGTCAATTGCAATATTTGTAAACAATGATATAATATCGGGTAACATTAAAATATGATTATGAGGTATTATAGTTTGATCAATTATTTTTTTTAATGTCCATGAATCCGTTTCCCAAAAAATTATTAAGATCAATACACCAGTCTTAACCCTATAATTAACAACATTGTTAATTATCCTAAATATTATCCAAATCAGAATTTGGGAACTGATTATAAAGTTTTTAACACTGATCAAAATTTACAAACATGGAACGAAGCAAGAAAACAAGCTTCAGCTACAAACAAAACGAAACCACTATCAGAAAGACTACCAAATATTCAACGAAATGAACAAATTAAATAAGAAACTCATAAAGGTAAGTGAAAGGATACAATTTTTAAAATAATGTAAAAACCTTTTAATTATACCAATGTTTTTAAAAAAGAATTATAAACATATTTCGTTCTTGAATAAAATAAATAACAAAAAATTAAATTTCTTATATCAGCAATTTTCAATGAAAATATTAAGGATTTTAAGTAATGATAGCTACATAGTAAAAAATTATTACAAATAAAAAATAAATGGTTTCATAGTACAAATCAAAAACAGATTCCCAACGCAAACTATAATGACGCACATGCAAAAATTTACCACGCAAAATAATAAACTTAAAACTTATTCAAACTAAACCAAATAAAAAAATCCAAAATTTAATTACAAAATCTTACATGCATAACAGCTCAAAACCTAATAATAAAAATGAAAATTATATTTTTAATACAACTGATGTTACTATACTGAATGATGTAACTAAAATATTACAACTAGGACCAAAATTTAATTACTTTCATCCAAAAATAAAAATTTCAACGGCAAATATTATAGCTGAACTAGAAAACAACATAAACAATTTAAATATCGAACAACAAAAAACTATATAAAATAAAATCATAGAAAAAAACATACAAATAGCGCACAACATATTAATAAAGATCTAATAAACAAAATAAATTAAACCAAAACATTTGTTAAAGGGAATCTAAATTTAATAATCATAAAAACAAATAAATACAAAAAACAGCCATTTTAAAAAAGGAAAACTATGATGAAAAAATAAAATCTTTGCTAAACGACAAAAATACCTATATCCAACTAAAAAAAGACCCAGCACAAATTATTCAACAACAAAATAATAATATGATTAAAAAATGGTATAATAGTAGTATAATAAACCAACATACTTACAAACAATTAACCACACACAATGGAGATGCTCCAAAACTCTACGGATTACCTAAACTACACAAAAAAACGGATGCCTTTAAGACCTATTGTTGCCGACTATACATGTCTTAATTACAAATGATCCAAATATATATATCAAATATTCTCCAAAATATCACTAAACAAAACAAACAGCGTAAAGGACTCATGGACACTAAAAAAATAATTGATCAAACTCATAATCATATCTTAATGTCACTCGATATTATATCATTTTTTACAAATATTGCGATTGACCTAGCAATATCTAACATTAAAGAAATGGAATGACATATCTGCTTTTACTACAATTCCAAAAGCCGAATTCACCGAAGCTATTACATTCGTATTAAACACAACATACCATCGCCATAAAGTCAAAACCTCGTAACTCCATTTTTGGCGTTTTTGAGATACATGCATATGAAATTTTAAATCGTGTTACCGCATGAAATGCAAAAACTCGAATAACAATATAACTTCACAAGCAAGCGCAGCGATCACGTGTTATATACTCGCATCTAAAAACCCTTGTTGACGAAAGGTTAAAAACTTGTATATCATGTAGCCACTTGGTGTAAATAATACAGCAATTAGAGCGATTGAAAGTGTTGTGTTTATAATAAATGTGCAATACCACGGTAAGTGCATTAGTTATTTACAAAGTACAATTATGCACATGGTGAATATTTTTTTAAAACTTATTCTATAAGCAACTATGTACCATATTTTGAGGTTATCATCAAGTTATAATGATTATAATAAAGTATTACTTACAAAATAGGTTAGCAGGTATTATGCCTTAAAGAAATTAAGATTATTATGCTATATCTGTTTTGAAACTAAATTACATTACAGTTAGGGGTTTTTAATACAAAAATTAGATACAAGTTTTCAAAATTTACACTTTTGTAGACATTTGCAGCAGAAAATAGAACAAGTTACGAGGTTTTGATAGTACAGGTTTTTTATTAAATTTTATTAACCCTTTTTCAGAAGTCTCATGGTACCTTGATGTTAGAAATGGCGTTAAAAATACATGAACGTTCTACGCAACTATTCATTCCCTCCCAAGCACATAATATCAGTCAGCAAGATAGTGATTTAAAAGACACTACCAATAATTCATCTACTATTAGGGAAGCTTGTATATCATTTGTTTCAAAGGGTGCTGCTCTTCAGTTTATAGATAAAGAAGGTAGCCCTCCTTCAGATTTAGATCATAATCCATATGAAGATTCCGGGTCAAGCTATTATCCAAGTAGCGATTTGGAGAACTCTGTTTTGGCGAATGTTAAAAAAGGCGAAAACAAGCTTCTAAAACAATTATAAATTCCAACAGCATTCAACCAGATTATGATGAGGGAAGTAATCTGTTAGTAGAAACTACAGAAAATAATCATTGGAGTGCGGAGAATTACAATGAAGTTAAGTAAAACAGAGCAAAAAAAGGGATGACAAAGCCAAGTATATGGAGAAAGAATAAATCCAAAGCTCTCAGACAGGCAGGGAACGAATATTAAGGAAAAAGAAGAAGCAAAAATGAACCCAAGGATGAAATGATACAGAAAAGCGCTAGAAAAATGGGAAAAAGGTGTGACTCAAGAAAATTGATGAATTCAAAAAATAAACGACAATATAGGGAAATAACTGATGAACAGTGACAGGAATTATTCAACACTTCGGTCAAATAGCGCCAACTGTACAACAACAAACCAATACGAAGTCTCGCCGAGAAGATTCTCTATTTTGAGATCTTAAAATAAATGACGTCATACTACCGGTTTGTAAACAAACGTTTCTCTCTACCCTCTTCCTTTGGAGAATGGTCGGTTTTAAATTAGGTAAAGAAGAGTAACAATTGTGGCATTGCGCCACGGACTTAGTTCGTAACCGCAAAAAGATTATTAATGAGCAGAAACGATTGGCAATTAAATTATTTTTGGAAAGGTTACCAAAGTTACCCTCGCATTATTGTCGTGCCTCAACTAGTAAGCACTATCTAGAAAATATATTTAAGTTATACTCTGTAACGAGTGTTCGAGTCCCTGTTTGAGGATGTCAAATTCTGTAACGTGTTCGGCTAGTTCTTATTTGTGGAATTGCGATATGTATCGGGACTTAGTTCAAACACTGAAACATGTATACCGCGGGTTAGCTCTGTTTTGGTCGAAGAAGGGTCCAGGATGGTCATTTGGCTATTACGGCAGTTTTCTAAAACTTATCTTAATATATACAAGTTAAAATTATTTATACAGCTACTTCCTAGTGTGAACTGAGATTTATTAAAGGTTCTAGTTTAATATTATTTACAGTTTCGGTTTTGCTACACTCTGTATATGTACATTTTAGTCATGTCGTTGTTCTAATTAGTTTAATTAAAACCTGATATTTGATTCAGTCATTATTTATAGGATTTTTACCTCAAGCTCGATGTACGCACTTGTATCGTTATACTTTATGTACGTTCAATTTTGTGATACAATTTCATGTATTTTATTTAGTTAACCCTGTTTGCAATTTATGTTTTTGAAATTTGTACATGCTTAGAACTGTATACCTTGAATAATTTATTTTTTTTCAGATTTGCCTTTATTTTTATATGTTGTAGTTGAATTACACTTACAGTGCACTGCTTTAATACCTAATGGTGTTATTTACAATTTGAATTTAAGTTAGGTTTAAAACCTATTTACAATAGCTAGCGCTTGCTTCTATTTGTATCTCGGATACTAGATGGCGCTTAAATGCGCTTTCGTTTAAATGTTAATCAATCGCAAAGATTTCTGGGTAATAGATCAAAATGGCGAAGTTTGTTTATGTGATCGAGGTGCAATTAACTATGCAGTTTTTGTCGGTGATTTGTGTATTAGGTAAATGGAATTTAGTGTAGGTTTAATTGTTCTTAACTTGAGGTTATTTAGGTAATTTGAGAAGCAACGCTCACCTAGGGGTGGGACGAGCAGCCCAAGCTCTGGCGGGACTCCCGGCCCGTCGAGGAAAAGGATATGCCGCAGTACTATCCAGCAATATGGTAAGTTTTAGAAAAGCTAACACTTTCGTCAAACGGTTTAAAATTGTTTAATTTAAATCAAAATGAAATACGCGGTAACAAACTTCGTGATTCCGGACGTACTACGTTTTCTACAAAAGAGCGCTATTCTCTGTTCAATTTAGAAAATTGCGGCCTGTGTTTGCATTTCTTTCGGTTTATTTATAATATTTAATTTCGGAAAGCAAACCAAGATATTCTAAGTTCGTGAATTTGATTTTTAAGCCGGTAAAATACAGATGAAACACCTCACTATTTAGGGGTGGTTTACAATATTGTACCCTTTTGCGGTTTTAGCGTTTCTAAGCTCTAGGAAATCAGAAAACACTTGAATTCAAGGAGCGACTATTTTCTCTATTGAGTTAAAATCACCTCTGTCTTAAACGGCCTTACGTATCGGCTTTTATAGTAAATTTTTTATCAATGGATTCAATTAGAAGCAAACGGTCTAGACGAAATCTGGCTTACGGAGCTCATTTAATTAACAATTATTACATTATTAGATGTCTTATTTTTATATCCTAGGAGTAGTAACAATTAATATTGATAAAATTGCTCCTATTCAGAACTAATTAATAATATATCATTATAAGCTAAATTTTACACGATACAGTAATAATAAATACGCATTTAAAATTAAATAATTCAATCGTGAGTTAATTACGCCAAAGTGATTATTCACCTGAACTAAGCATTGAGTTTGTGTTTAATAATTATTCAATTAATTATTTATCGAAATCCAAAATGGATGCCAGGTGTAGGCACATTACAACTCTGAAGTTTACGAGTTGTATAAGAAGGAAATCAGCAATGACTTGATTAGTAGCAAACTCGTTTTTGTATCTGAATTGAATTCACTAAACATTGGTATTTTTCAACCACATAGAGATCAGTGTTATGCTTTGGTTTTAAACAAGGAAATATTCCAAATGATGACTATCAACAACATTTAATGCAGAAAGGGACGGCCATGCAAGAAAAACCTTTGTACAAAGAGCGATGGCCGGAAAAGTGTCTGCATACACTATGGATGTTCAAGCCGTTCAACTTATCCCTTTCTTACGAGCTGGCATGATTTATTTCAAACAAAAATTAGCAACCCACAACTTTACAATTTACAATTTATCGAATAATCAACTTGTTTGTTATGTATGGCATGAGGGCGAAGGTGGCTTGGAAATAAACTGCTTTGAATCTTGTCTGTCTGTCTTCCCTGACACAGAAGTAAGCGAAGAAAACAAAAACAAAACGATAATCTTTTGCGGTGATGCCTGCTGTGCGCAAAATCGAAATAACGTATTATCCAATGCCATGCCCTATTACTCCATCTCAAGAAATGTTACCATAGAGCACAAATATTTAGTGAATAGACATTCTCAAATGGAATGTGACAGTGTTCATTCCACTACAGAGCTTTCAAAAAAGAATAAAGACGTCCAAGCACCATCAAATTACGTACAAATTATTGAACAGGCAAGGAAAAGTGTAAAGGGGCTTTATAAAGTGAAATATGTAGATCACAGTTTTTTCAACAACTACAATCAGCTTAGATACTATTCATCGATAAGGCCAGGTATACAAAAGGGTGGTCCATGTATAACCAATATAAGAGCTCTTCAATATTCTTCACAAGGAATTAATAAATAAATTACATTTTTATTCAGAATAGACCCTTTTACCAAAACGTATAAATTGGCCAGTTTTCAGCGTTCAAAAATTGTATACCGAACCCCTTGCGATCAAAGGCGATAAATATGATCACTTGCAAACATTAAAAGGGTGATTCACAAGACATCATGGATTTTATGATACTCTCAGAAAATCTTGAACATGTTTCCTAATGATAATATTTTTATAAACTAAGTTTATTTTTGTGAAATATGTATTAATTTTTTTATCTTCAATAAAAACTCGAAAAAAGTAAATCGTCTTATTTAATTGTCAATCCTCGTATTTCATAATAGAATTTTAGTATTTTCGAACTAAAACCTCGTATCTCGCTCTAATTCTTTTGTAATGTTTTTCACTATGGTTGAAATATATTTTAATTAATTATTCATTTGTTTATTAGTTTTTCAAGGTATCATAAAATGTACAACCATCTGACCATAATTTTTAGGAAATGGCGATGTTTTGACTTTATGGTGACACATACTTTACTTATAACAATTAAACGTACTCACAATTATATGAATGCGCTATGGGATCTCCAATTTCCTCCATTATGGCTGAACTTGTATTAAAATGCATAGAAACAAAAATCATAAAAGACTCCCATTGAATATCATTTTATCAAAGATACGTTGATGTTATAATTCTTACAATAGATAATAAACATATACCTAACATAGTACAAAAATTAAAACCGCTCACCCTCGATTAAAATTCACCAAAGAATTAGAAATTAATAATATATTAAACTTTTTAGATATAACACTGATAAAACAATTAAACGGCAATATAATAACTGATTGGTATAGAAAAGATATAAAAACTGATCAAGTGCTAAATTACAATTCATTTACCTCTTTAAATTATAAAAAAAGCGCTATAAATAATTTAGAAGACAGAACTATCATATCATCCTATAAAAAATTTCATAAAGAAAATATAGAGACTATTAAAACTATATTTAAAAAAAATAATTACCCTGATAATATTATTAATAGCCAAATAAAAAAACGACTTAATAAAATCAATAATAAAACCACAAAAAAATTTAATAGTTCTACAACAAAAACATCTGATAACCGTTACATAGCAATCCCATACGTACCAATTCTGTCTGAACAAATCAACAAAACGTTAAATACCTTTAATATTAAAATATCGTAGAAAAATAATAATACAATTGGCAATTTATACTTCTCTAAACTAAAAGATAAAACTGAAAAAAATTACCTATCAGAATTAGTATACAAATTAAATTATAACGAATGTAACTCTGTATATATTGGCCAGGCGAAACAGTATATAAAAAATAGAATATATCAACTTAAAAACTCAATTACAAACCACAACCCAAACAATACCAAGAACAAAACAGCTTTATCTGACCACTGTGTAAACTAACTACATACTTTTGAGTATAACAACATAAAGATTTTAAATCAAGAAAGAAATGTAAGTAAAAGACATCCTAGAAATGATAGAAATTCAAAAAAATAAAATACCATCAATTATAATACAGAGGTCAGTAATTTAAGCATGATATATTTTAATATCCCACGACTTTCTCTTACGTACATAGATATACAAATATGCGTATCTTCACAAATAATTAAAATTTTATTTACGTTTATTTTGAGAACGACCATTGTAACGGTCACCCGTGCAAGGTACTGGACACGTAAAACCCCGATTAACTCCAGAGATTTTTTCTAATAACTCTCTTCAACACATTTTTTCAGGAAAACCTCTAAGTTCACGTAAAAGGATATGAAGGACATAAGAACCGTAGCAAATTTCAAAAAAATTGTTAAAAAC
The DNA here is from genome assembly GCA_024586415.1 of Phrixothrix hirtus. Classification (NCBI taxonomy): domain Eukaryota; kingdom Metazoa; phylum Arthropoda; class Insecta; order Coleoptera; family Phengodidae; genus Phrixothrix; species Phrixothrix hirtus. The sequence continues at coordinate 15,613 of JAHWXV010094298.1, forward strand.
TTTTTCGAGAAAATAACAAAAAACTTAAATGTCGCAAGAATAAAGTGCCATTTCCGGTCATTCAATTTTAACTAAATTCTTTCCATTTCATGTACAGAAGATATAAAACATAAATATAGTTTTTGATTTTCATATAATGATTACTTTTTGAGAAATGTTGTTCACAACTAATACTCCAAGTACTTCTGGTTACTCGATTTTCAAAAATTTATTAGAGAAACTACTTGCTTAATATAAAACTAAATGAAGTAGCTAAGAAATATAAAAAGATATAAATATGAAAAAAATCGTTAAAGGCGATTCCCAGAAAATCGTGAAAATGAATTCGGAAATTATCTAAAAATGACATAAATAAATTGGTACTTCCGGTTATTCAATTTTAACCAAATTCTTAATTTAGCGCACTAAGGTGATTGTGATCTTAAATACAAATTTTCATTTAGCTATGATTTTTAGTTTCATAGTTATTTTAATCAAACTTAACCGCGAAAGTACTTCCGATTACTTGACTTACGGAAAATTTTACGAAAAACCATCTAGATTATATGAAAGAGTATTAAATTTCTAAGAAATATAGTAAATTTTAAAAAAATCGTTAAAGGCGATTTCGAAAAAATCTCAAAAAACCAAAAAATGACGAGTAAAGTGGCACTATCGGTTTCCGATTTAATGAAATTGTTGCAGTCGTGTGCGACGATGGATAGAAACTCAAATATAAAATTATGTTATTCTTGAACTTTTGGTTTTCGAGCTATCGTGTTCACAGATACGCGCACGAGCGCGCGCCCGCACACGCGCACGCGCACCCGCACGCGCACACGCACACGCACATTTACAGACAGACACACACACACATACAGACCAATTTTCAAACACATGATTTTCGTACTCAGGGACCCGAAAACACGTATTTCCACAAAAATTTGGACATGGATAATTTTGGTCAAAAACAATACTTTCTCTTTTACCTATATTTCATATAGGTAAGAGAAAGTAAAAATACGATCTGTACTTAAAGAATGAATAAGTAAAAAATATGAATTTGCAATTAACGATTTACAAGTCTCCCCAGAAGGGAATAATGGAAACAATAATTTTCTATTTCTAAATCAATGGGCCCTTGCGTTGCTAATAACTAAACTATCCTAAAATGGACAAAAGATATTTCCACTAATGGCCTAAATAATCTGAACAGTTAAAATTTAACAAAAAAACGTTAGTCTTTTATTTATGATATTAACGAAGTCGTCTTGAATTTGTACGTGATCGACTAATTTGTCCCAGCATAGTTTATTTAACGAGGGTGTAGGTCGGTGGAGTTTAAATAACGGATAAACCACTTACTTGGTGATTTGAAGATCGTTGACTTCCCGAAGGAATTGAAGATAACAGACGTGCTGCCTGGAATATTCTTTTTATCGTAAGTAACATACAACCTTATCTGATTTAAACCCTTTGGTTCCAAATATACAGGGAATTAAAATTGGCCCTTTTTTATCACGAATTCGCTCGGAGCGGAAATAGACCAAATTGTTATCAATTCGATCCCCTAAAGCATCATACGGGTAACTCTTGAATTTTATTCTCAGAATATCGCCTGGACACGCACTACGGGAGCGCAACTTAACTCTGCCGCTGTTAGTACTCTACTCTACGTAAACAAAGCATTTCTCCTTGAAATTAAAGGGTGAAGACGAGAGTGGTTAACGTTTATTTTTAGACTTGTTAGCCTTCACACGGGAATAACTCAATCAATATTTTTAAGAAAAGTTCACTTGTTTTATACAAAGTAATCTGGGATTTTCGAATTTTAATAATTGTTAATAAAATAAAATTATACAATTTTCAAATTTACCATTGTAATTTTGGCATAAAACTGATACTGGTAATTTACCAATTGGATTTTATTATTATTACGTGGATATATATATACCGGGTGTTTTCAAATGAATGACCAATGTTGAAAGAATTTCAGACGCGCTTACAACCTCCTGCTGAAACTTGTACTGCAGAGGGAAATTACTAGCGTAGCAGCTCATTGCATCTGATGCAGTTGTGCGGTAAGCGCCTATAGCCCATCATAGGATCTTAAGCTGTAATCTTTTTAAGCCTCTTAACATGGATGGGCAAGCTGAGCTGTAAACTATACAGCCATATTCAATACGAGACAGTATTACAGCTTTGTATATTTTAATGAGTAAATCACTGCTCGCATCCCGTTTTGTAGACGCAAGCCACTTTTCCTACATCTCGTTACGAGTTGCTCTATTTGCTCATGCCAATACAACCTCCGGTCAAAGATAAAACCTAGAAACTTTACCGTGCCATGAATCGATATGATTTGGCTTTTTAATGATAAGAGGGGATCTGCATGTTCTGTCCTTAAGAGACAAAAATATATGCACTTGGTTTTTTAAGTGGAGAAACGATACTCTATCGCTTTCGCCTTTTCGCTCAACCGATCAATTTCATCTTGGATAGCTATTTGAATGTTATCCATGGAGGTGTCGCTACTATATATAACAATATTGTCTGCATACATACACCTGGATACATTAACTCCGATATTTAGAGCAAGGGAGTTACATGATACAAAAATCTGGTGTGAAATAACACACGGCTTTCTCTTACGCACATAGATATGCCAATAGCGTCCACAAATGATTAGATTATTGTCTCGTTTATTTTGAAAATGATAATTGCAACGGTCACCCATCCACAGGCGAAAGGCTGCTTAACTCCGGAAATTTTCTCTAATAAATTGCTTCAGCACATTTTTTCAGTAAAACTGTTAAGTTCACGTAAAGGGCCAATAAATACATAATAACCGTAGTACATTTAAAAATAAAAGTTATAGCTGTTTTCGAGAAAACTGCAAAAAAACTTCAGAATTGCAATAAAGTGGCACTTGCGGTCAATTGATTTTACCTAATTTCTTGACATCTCATGTTCAGAAGATAAAAAACTTAAATATACAATTTCATTCATATATCATATTTAGTTTTTGTAATATGTTGTTAGCGATTAATACACTAAGTACTACCGGTTACTCGACTTTTAAAAATTTATTAGAGATACAGTTTGATTCATGTAAAATGGAATGGAGTAACCAAGAAACTTACCAAATTTTAAAAAAATCGTTAGAGCCGATTTCAAGAAAATCGCGAAAAACGAAAATTCGGAAATATCTAAAAATGACAGAAATAAAGTGGAACTGCCGCTTATTCAACTTTAACCAAATTCTTCATTTGGCATACCAATGTAGTTACGGCCACAAATATCAATTTTCATTCAGCTAGAACTTTTAGTTTCATAGTTATTTTATTTTAA
>JAHWXV010094312.1:0-11643 GCA_024586415.1 Phrixothrix hirtus
TGTGTGTGTGTGTGTGTGTGTGTGTGTGTGTGTGTGTGTGTGTGTGTGTGTGTGTGTGTGTGTGTGTGTGTGTGTGTGTATGTGTGTGTGTGTACGTATGCGGTCAATATAGTTTGAAAACTAAACATCGTAGAAAAGTGGCACTTTATATTTGAGTTTACTACCTTCCTTGCACGTGCTAGTACGAATTTTGTTCAAATCGAATGACCGGAAGTACCACTATATTCGTGCTATTTTTTAAAACTTACCACATTTCTTACGCCTATAATTCAATTATACTCGAACCAATCGATTTCTCCGGAAAAATTGGTTGAGGCGAGTTAATAAGGAAAATCTCCGGAGTTAACCAATATTTTGCGTGGCAAGTTAATTGGATGGGTAACTTTTACAAAAAATTACGATTTGGGATTACCGTAAAGTACTTAGGTAAGTCCTTTTTAATTCAAGAGAAAATTCCACTTTTTGTTTTTCTTTTTAATATTTCCGAAATTGAGTAATAAATAATTTCAAATTGTCTACGTAAAGTTGAACAGCTGATAATTATTTTCCAATTTTTTTAAACTTTAACAGAAGGCACAAAAACGTATTCCAAAGGGATATTATGTGTTTTTATTTTGTCAATAAAACTTTTAGTTTACAAATAATGAAAAGAAAACATCAAACTAATTGTATAAAATAAGCAGTATTTTCTCTTTTTGATAATTTTTACTTCCACAAAAAGCATTGCAAAAGTGGATAATAAACATGCTTGAAAACGTGCACAATTATGTAAATCTAATTTAATAAATCAAAATAGAGTTTTTTAATTAATTTAATTTACACTGAATGTTTATCAATACACATTCAATGACCTGTAATATGAGTAGAACTGGAATAAACGTTCAATGATGTCATAGCAAGCTGGTATAAAGTTTGTGATAATACGTATTGCAAATCAGAAGTTCTCGAAAAGTTTTTAAAGAATTTTTCTAAATTCAATTGTGCCCAAATTAAAACTGTTTAATTTTTTTTTATTTTTTTGTGAATGTATGGGGTATAAGGAATAATCAGTTAATATATCTGAAAGTATTTCAAAGCAATCCTGTACATTTACTATATGAATATATGTGAAAATGAATATTCTGAATATTAGATTACCTCAATTAAACTTTTCTTTTTCATTTAAAATAACAGATTATAATATGCATTTAAAATGGGCTTAATTATTTTCTGAAATTTCTTTATAGTGTTTAGTTTTATAATTCTATAACAAACCGTTAAGCTGTTATGATACAAATCTGCAATACTGCAATTATAATCCCTTCATAAAGAGACAATAATAATAAACCAGATTGTTAAATTATGCCTACCTACCGCTAATATGATAATTAAATTAATTACTTAATGACGTTGTAAATTTAATTAATCAATTTGAAAGTTCCTTTTTATTTCAATTATATTAAATACATACATCCTTATTGTAACATTCTATTTTCATTATCTTAAAACTATAATATATAAAAAACGATTGGTAAAACAGATCCTTGAGTTTTATCGAATAATTGAACAAAAAACTGGATTCGCTTATTCTGCCAATTATATTAGTTGAATTGTTAGAGATTTTAGTTACTTTTAAGTTTTTTCGTTAAGTTACATTGTATGAAATAAATCACAACTCTATTTTTCTTAAAGTTGTTAGTCATATAAACATTTTCCTGGACCTTTGTAAATTTAGCATAATTAAGGAATATATGATAAATTAAATCAATATAAAACTTGAACATGTTCAAACTTCAATTAACTCTATGGAGCAAAAGTAAAATGACGCAATGATTGAGATTTCAGATAAATTTGTACAAGTATGCTTGTCTTTTAAATACACATTATTTTCAAATTTGGCGACTGCATAATCAGTTGTCAATTTGTTTACATATTATGTGTAAAACAAAATTTACCAAAGGATGGCTTTTATAATTTACACCAGTAACTGTTTAAAGATCGGTTTCTGTTTGTCAACGCATTTTTGGGTATTCCCTGGTGAACAGATCATACAAAGATCTAAAGTACGGCATAGAGATTTTGAGATGCTTTGGTAAAAGGAAAGTGGATTTCGTGATAAATCTTTTCTTTGTATTATGTGATGTTACGTGTCGCATAAACTAATTAGAAACAGAAATTTTTCTTGACAATTCCTTGTCGAATTCGAGTGCGCTTAAAATTTTCAATGAATGAATGCAAAGAATAACGATATTGTAAATTTGATTAAAAATAAATTATTTCTGAAATATCGAAAATGTTATAACTAAAAATAACCGAAAAGCTGATACTTCAAAAGAAAATTCATGAAACTCAAATTTCGTTGAATATGTACCTGTGCAAAGAAAAAGTTAATGAAACCTGAATTGTAAATTTTTAACGCTCAAGTAACTATTTCACATGAACGTTGAGCCAAATAAAATAATGTAAGGATCATTAACATCAATTAGTTAACCACTTGTGAACGAAAATTTTAAACATTTAAATTTATAAACTTTACAATTAATGCGATCGCCATTACGAAAATTTGAAGCAACAATTAAAGTGCTGGCATATTAGATTAAATTTTTAAATTACAAACCAGAAAAATTGAAAATAAAGAACGGACAAAGATGCAACAAGTGAAAAATGTATAAACCAATCATTGTAAGTTTAGATCGAGGTCGGGAAGTTTAGTATTGAACCGCCACCGCTTTGTTTTATTTCTCGGCCTCAAAGGGAAGACATGTATTGTAATTGGTCATTAACATATTTAAAAATTTGGGTCATTAAATGTTTTTAATTTTTAAATTATCATGATTTTTAGAAAAGTTGCTATTTAATTTATTTTCTGAATATCGCAAATAATACATTTTGCGGGCATGGAATATAACCAGCGCTTGTTGCCTCTGGTTATGTAAAATCGGCGCTGGTTACTCTCATCAAAAGCTGGACATAAAAGTTTGCTAAGACCAAATATTGAACTTTCATGCAAGAACTACTGTAAATTTGGATATTTGAATATTTTATTTTATTTTACTTTCATCTACGAATACTTTAATCTTAATTCCTTGTAAATATGCAACTGAAATTAGGATAATGCTTGTCAGATTAAAATTTAAAATTTAATTTCTTTAGTTTGATTTTGTTCACCCATCGTAATTTTTAGGTTATAAAAACCCAAATGTAATTTTAGTCTGCTGCTTTACTTTCGATAATTAATTCCTATCCCATTTATTTTTATAATTTTTTGGAGAAAAACCTAAGAAAATGAATTATCAAATAAAGGTAAATGAAAATCAGCTCATCTCTTATTCGAATATATTAAAACATTATGTAGAACGACCACCTCATTTAAATATCATTAGTTAGATACAAAAGTTCAAATAGTGAACTATTGTTGAGATAAAACAAAGGATGCTAGTATTCTTATTCAATATATCAATTATTGAAAATAAATACGTTTATTGATCTGGAAGGCAACAAAATATATTTTAAAATTACAAGTAATTATAATCTCTGAGGCCATTGCTTCTGGTATCTTTGAGTAACAAGTATAAGCCAACGGTTGTTAGACTTAAAGTAAATTTTAATTTACTATGATTGATGCAGCCAGTTATAACAGCGTCTGCTGTACTAAAAATTCTTAAATTGCACTTTATAAACGGCTGCAGGCTACATAAGAAGCTTAATCAAATTTCAAATACTAAATATAATAAATAGAATTACACGAAACAAATTATTTAACGAAATAAAATCGTTATAAATCAATTCTAATGTTTATATATAACCCATGAAAAAATTCAAGCAAAAGAAACGTTGCTCTAGCACGGCAACGCGCACTCTCACGTGAGTCTGAAATTATGGCTGCCGCTGAATTCCTCCTTCTTGCGTCATTATGACGTAGATTCCTTTGTTTGAAATTTTTGAATATATATACGAAAATTTAGATAAAAAGAGACATGCCTCAGCCTTACTTTTTGATTTTTCAAAGGCTTTTGATTGTTTAGGTCAATCATTTATTAAAAATAAATTACATTCGCTGAGATTTCGAGGTACATCTTTAAACTTGATTACTTCTTATCTTCAATCAAGGAAAACACTTATAACAATAAATAATAGTAATTCTTCTATGTATGAGACAGATCTAGGTGCTCCCCAGGGCTCTATCCTGGGACCTATTATATTTCTATTGTTTATAAATGATTTACCTCAACACATAAATAATGGGCGTGTTGTACTATTTGCCGATGATGTAACTATTGCAGTATCTGGTGAAAGTATGAAGGAACTTCAAGAGCTATTGCATAGCACTAGCACTAAATTTAGACTGTGGTGCCGTAAAAATAAATTAATTATAAATGTAAAAAAGACAGTTTATTTCAAATTCTCAAACGGTGACAGAAATCTCTAACAAATTGATTTTTATAGTAACAATAAACAAATGCTATCTACAAATTCAACAAAATTATTCGGATTACATGTCAATTCTAATATGAAGTGGGAATCACACATATACTATGTATGTAAAACACTAAATAAATGCTACTATGCTATATTACAGCTTAAAATAATCTTTAATGTAGAAACTATTATAAATGTCTATTACGCTATTGTACACTCAGTGTTAACTTATAATGTAATCTTTTGGGGAGCTGCCATTCTGAACCTGTGTCTGTAAACCAGAAATGTATTATCAGGCTCTTGTTTAGTTTACAATGTAGAACCTCGCACAGGCCTTATTTTAAAAAGTACAAGATTTTAACTTTAGCTTGTATGGACATATATAACAGTATTGTATTCATAAGAAAACAAGAAGCAAAGTTTATATATCATATTGAAATGTACAACTACTCTACTAGACAAGGCATTAAATTAAAAATTAATAACCACTATCTTAGAGAGACATTGTGAGAAAAAATGCTTCTTCAAGAATTTAAAAAGAAACTTAAAGAATTTTTAATACTTGTAATTATTATATTGTATTTATAGTTTCCGTATTATTATTTATACTACTACTGACATGTCATATATCACTCTGTGATCTCCTTGACGCATAAAGAATTATTATTATTACTTAAAGGTAAATTATAGGTAAATTATACAATACTTAAGGGTGTTCTCCGTTGCCGAGCCATAAAGTTGTGAAAGGTTTCAAATCCATTCCATACTTAAAAACTACACAATTTGATGACAGACAAAAATTTTATATGTAAGATGGCTATACCATATTCCACACTTCAAGTACTTAGATTTTATTTCTCAAAAGAATTAAATACCCTCATAAAGAAGACTTTTTTGCATTTTAATGTGGGGTGATAAAATATTACGTCTTGATGTGGATTTGTAAACTCCAAAAGAAAATCAATTTCTCTGTTGAGGCATGTGTTTATTATATTCACATTAATGATGTCAAAACAATCTCCTGTTTCCAAGGCAGCACATCGCTGCTATTACGAATATCCTAGATGTATTGCGACATTCTTTTTTTAAGCCACTGGGACGTTTGCCCAATGTACATCTTGTTACACGGCAGATAATTCACTTTCTAAATTAACCCTGACTTATAAGCATTCGGCGTGGGTGCCTTTACCTTAGAAAATAATTATTTATTTGACTTGGCATTTGCCGTGACAATTTTTAAATTATCTGCCTTAACGATATTAGCAATTTTATCAGAAATATTTTTGATGGGAGGGAATTTTTTATATATAATTATTAATCTCACTCACCAATCGTCCTAATCGGCACCTTATCGTCAGAGCTAGCAAAATACTTGGGTCAATCAGGAAATAACTACCTTTCCTAGAAGTATGTACCTTTTGTGTAATAGAATATAATAAATTGTTATTCAAACTGTCACTTAAAAGTGAGATAAGAATATACGAAACAAAAAATCCACTATTCTTGAGTTACCTCAGAAACGAGGTTTTTAAAACCTTCATCGGCCTCTTCTGTCACACGATGCCAGATCTAGATTGTATGTTGTATGTTCCACTAATTTTAATCCAGAGATCTCTAAAAAATGCCCTGCTTGAAGCGGCGTATGGGTTGAAGCATTGCCGTGGTGCATAAATTTAATTTCTAGGACGTCGTAAACTAGTCTTTTGAAAACTACGTAGCAAACGTATTGTTGTGTATCGTGCTATAGAACCGTGCATCTTCAAGTAATGCAGTTTCAATTGGTCCAGATTTGGAGAAGAAATGTGCTATCATCTTTTCCCATAGCTCAAGATTTCTTAACTTTAACGAGATTAATATCATTAAAAAATGCCCATTAGGTTGATTGCCGATTTAATTCAAGTTCAAAGGCGTATATTTAACCTGCATTACAAGTGATGGTGTTGTAAACTGTTTTAGATCTACATCTATTCTATTTATTTAGAATTGCTCTGCACCATTAAACACTCTGTAGCCTTTGCGTATTTGTTAAATGGCGAGGTATCCGCGATAACGCATTTTTCTGGCATCTAAATGATCGTCTAAGTTCCTCATTAATGTAGTCATGCTAATACCCAAAGTACTCTTAATAATTCTACAGGTAATTCGATTTTCTTCCTGAATAATTATTCAGACTGAGTCTACGTTTTAGATTTTATCAATATTATTATGCTTTTTTTACTGATCCTTCGTGTCACTTTGCCGGTCTAGATATGTCAAGATTATCTTTCTGTTGAATTAAAAAATAAAAATTTTATGAAATTATACAGAGGTGTAAAGGACGTACATATTAAAATAATCGTGTCTGTACTTTAGTTAAAGAATTCTATTGGCTACAACAAGATAGCACCATAGGTATTAATTGCAACTAACCTAGCCGCCATTGTGATCTGTATTGTTACTTGACGTCTGCAGTATTACTGTTTATTGCTTGGTAAACATATTGTTTTTCCAAGAGTAACGAATTTTTACAGTTGAACATTATTTTTCAGTTGTTCTTAAGCACGTGGTGTAGCCGAATTTCGTAGGAAATATCCAGATGTAGCAGTGCAGAGTAGTTCGGCCATAAAAAGATTAATCGCCCGTTTCCGGGAACGCAGATCAGTTGCAGACATGAAGAGAACCGGGAGATCTACAATTTTGACTGACTGAGATAATGTGTTCACCTTCAACAAGCTTAAGAGGACTATCAGTACCCTTAGATTTCGTATGGAAGTGTTTAAGGAGCGTTGAAGCGTTTACAGGTTTACAAGTTCGTAAAAATCATGTTCTCAGTATTCAGGAACTGAAGGAGCCGGACAAATAAAAGCGCGTAGTGCACTGTATATGTTTTGGTCACTTGTTAACAATCATGGAATTATAGATCTTGACCGTGTTTTATTTACTGATGAGGCATGATTTCATGTTAGTAGCTATGTGAGCAGTCAAAACACTAGAATTTGGTCAACCGAAAACCCACATTTCTTACATGAAAACCCTTTGCACTGTCAGAATATAGGGGTGTGGTATGTCGTATCACGTCGTTCAATCGCGGGTACTATTTGATTTAGAACTACAGTGAACAGAGTTACGTACCAAGACATAATTACACAGTTTATTGCACCTTTTGAAGCCGATAAACGTGATTTTTGGTTGCAGCAGGACGGTACCACAAATCATACATCTACTAAAACCATGTACTTCGTGCGCGAATGTTTTAGTGAGCGTATCATCTGTAAAGGATTACGACCCCAACATTTGCCCGATTTGGACCCAGATTTCTTCCTCACGGATTCGACTCGTTTTGGACAACTCTAAATAAGAAATAAGATGCCTAACAAATTTAAACTACACATTTTTAAACCCATTTAAAAACTATAAACTCTTTAATTTGAAAATTGATACAAAAAGTGTATAGAAGTAACTATCTTTAGAAAAATTAGTTCCTCATTTTGATTTTGGTAATTTCTGATTTTATATTTGTATCTGAAAATCTGTGAGATTTTTTAAAAAAATAAAAGGATTAAAAATATTAGAATAATTTAATAGATATTTTCAGTAATTTTCATAACAAACGGATCAAAAATAACAGATTTGTAAGAATTTTCTTATTTTACTTTTGTGAACTATTATAGAACAGTGTTAGACACTATAATTAACAATGAAATAATTACGTTGTTCACCCATTAGAAATTTAAATACGCTACCATTTATTTTAAATTTCTAAATATGTTTGCTGTAATATAAAGTAACCTAACATAACACTAAATTTTAAAATGAAGTTTCTCAGACCATAAAAATAAAATATTTTTACAAATTTCATAGTGCTCCATAATAAATAAATCGTACGTGAATTTAAAATCAGTGTTAGTATAAAGCTTCAAAGCGATGGGTTGTAAAATAGAATTATACAAGGAAATATTTTACAAAGAAATTCTTAAGGTTAAGTAACACATTAAAAAACCTCAAAGGATGCCGTCAAAGATTGGTATAATTTGCTGAAGTCATAAATAAACAACTGGGATTGAAGAACGAAGGAAAAAACAAGGTTATAACAAAATTCTAACGTTTGCCATCTCAAGCACACAACGGAAAATTTGAAATTTGGAACATGCCGATTGGATAAGGAAATATATCGGAAAGGGGCGCCTTTTCTATCACGTAAATCTACGGTGTTGCAAAAACCAGGCGTAGAACGCTAGATTAGATCCGTTGAAGTTAAAAATGTAAATTCCATCTTAACTTGGATAACGAATTTAACCTAAATACGGAAAGGTGATCGTGTCATTAAAAATTCCCGGATTTCTACAGGCGACGTAACAGTTGATTTTACTAATTTGAAACAGGAAAATAAATCCACCATTCGTAACTTTACTGAAGTACAGCGAGCCTTGAATGGAAAGAGAAATAAATCCTTTCAAAACATCCTACCTGGAACCCAAATTTCCAAAAGAAAGCTTAATTATCAGGAAGATAATACAAAACACGCAAAGTAAACCGTAAGTGTATTTTGAAAAATCGTCTTATAAACAAATAAACTCAAAGTGTTTTTATGATTGATACTTTAATAATTTGAATTAATTTTAATTTTAACAAATAATTTAAAAGAACCAGAAATTCTGTTTTGATGCAAACAATACCTATTGTAAAACATGTTTACAATCTGTGAGAACATATTAGTATCGAGGGGTAACCGAAGGGCCTTAGTAAATATTAACTACCTCTTTAGGATTTTATTGTATTATTTTTAAATGAAAATTTGTTGATTTGAAATTTATTTATTAATAAATTTCTTGTTTCTTGCTTGATGTAATATAACAAGTCGTTAATCATATATATTTGGTAACGTAAATATTTGAAAAGAAATATTATGTTCATTCCTCTTTAAGTACAATACGGAACAGTAAATTTAGTGTCCGTTATTTAAAAGGGTTCTAACTTTATAACTTGTTGATAAATTCCATACAGTTTCGAAATAGTTTGACTACCTCTTTCTACAACCGAAGAATTACGTAAATTAAAGACGTAATAAAGTAATTTATTAGAATTGTTCAACACTGCCAACGAGGGAGACAACAACAGCCTTAGTCGTATATTCTGTAGAATAAAGTTTGAAGAACATGCACTTGTTTTGTGTCGGTGTAAAATAATATGCATAAAACAAATATTTATTTATGTTGTGAATAAATTTCGTACATGTTAAATAAATAGTTTCTTAGGAAAAAGTTGTAGCCAATCCTTGTAAATTTTAGAAATATTTAATACTAACTTTAAATCAAAGACATAATTAATAATTAATGAACCTTCTATTATTACAGGAATAAAATATCGTCAAAGATAAAATCTCTTTCAGAAACCTTTTAATAACCGATTTATTTCAATCTTAATTTTATGGTAAGGTTATTTTATTTAAAAGTTCAAAGTAAATAATTCATGTATTAATGTTTAAATGAAGGTAAAGTACATGTTATAGCTACTTATCTGTTGTATAATTAATTTATATGTGCTCTAGCAATTCTGAGTTATATTGCACATAACGAAAAGAAAATATGACATAGACGATTATTTCTCTCATTCGGTAACACGTTCGGAAGTTTTTCAACGCTTCCTCTGAATATATGGCATAGGTAAGTACCATGTAAGTATCCACAGCAGGGCATGTACACCATCCTAAGAAACTAAATGGACAAACCTTGAGTACAATATGCATCATATACATGTGTTGAGCAAACAATAAGTGTATTAGTGTTGATTTGCAAATAATCTGATATGACTGAAAAAAATCGCAGGAAAGACCCACCCTCCAACGTAAAAAAGGAGTTGTACATTAGTTTACTTAAGGCTTTGTTCATTTACTTTTTTGGGGAAATGTACATGTGTATGTATAAAATAATAAGAACGCTGACAGAAATGTTTTTTACATCCTGCTATAACATTTTTGTTGTATGTAGCTTTTAAATAATTTCTAGGTAGTTCCTATATTCATATACATATGTATAAAAGATTATTTGGTCGTAATTTTTATCTATTAAATATAAATAAAAACATTCATACTTTATTTTAAAAGTGCATCCCGGATTCAAATAGGTAATATCTAATATATATCAATTTTTAGATTTTAGAAGTTTGGATCAAGCAATTTAATTTTATTAAATGTTAGACAAATCTTTTATAAGTAAATTAAAATGCCATTAAACCGGTATCGATTAATCCGAATCAATTCAATGCGACGGTGAATAATTAAAGTCCGACATTCTCATAGGTATACCTAGTAGTAAATATCCTATTAGAATTATATCCTTGGCCTTTTTATTATCTCCTGAGGTAGTGAAATTAACTCACTAAATACAAATGCGTAAAATTATGAATCGCTAAAATCTTAACAGGTTTTAAAGAGAAGAATAATTTTAGTATTCATTATTATTTATCAAATATCTTAATAAATAAATAAAATTGTCTAGCTTTATATGAGCATTTACCAATTATTGGGTTTCTATGCAATAAACCTTGATAAATTTTCTTAGCTAAGATTTTCACTTTTTAGAAATAGGAAGGGACACGAAGGCATGAGTTTTAGGCGCGAACTTGATGATACCGTTATTTAGAGAGCGAGGGTATTAGATACGAAGACAACTAAGTACCGCACGCCATTGTTAAATGCATACCTCTGCCCAAAAATTAACTCTAAAATTCAGACGCATTCAAAGATGCGCCTCTAAATGTCCTAGGTCGTGTAAAAGTACCCGCATATAACATAAAAATCGCAATTATAAAAACTGATACAGTTTCGCGCATTTTAATGTTATTAATATTTAAGCTAAAAAGACAATGTAAAGACTTTAAGAATTCGCTGAGTGCGGGAAACAATTAAAATAATTAATTACACATATAAATGTTTGTAAATCCAGAAGCTTGCCTAATTAGAATTAGACGAACTACAAATAATGTATTTAGTTAAAATAAGTTAAGTAATTGTATACAGGGTGTCCCGTGACTCGATGGACATAACTTAGAATCGTGTTCCTTTGCCAATTTTAAGTCGAAAATGCCCTATACACTTTTGCCGAAAAGTCAATACCTAAGGAATTATGGGAAATAATAGAATTCAACGTTGAATAGTGAAATGTAACGTTTATTAATTAAGAATTTTTCATTGACAACAACAATTTAACTAAATTAATTGTTCAAAATGACCTCCCGCTACTTCGCAACATTCTCTTGCTCTTCTAA
>JAHWXV010094342.1:0-27848 GCA_024586415.1 Phrixothrix hirtus
GGCGTAAACCCTTACTCGCCCATAAGATTTCTCACGGGGACTTGTACCTCAACGTGAACTCCAATGATTGCTGCAATTGTGCAATTCATCCAACTCTAAAAAATTAGGTAAATCTAAATTTTCTATAAATTATAATTATTATTTTAAAAATAATTGACATTCACATTTTGAATTTCATAAAAATAGTTACTTATTATCTTTGAAAATAATCTTTTGATAAGATTGAAACATGTCAGGAATTTATTAATAAATTATTTCAAATAATTGGGTTGGCTTTAAGATACTAATTTATAGAAAATTGTCATTACTTGTCAACTATTCCTAAAAATTGTTACAAATTATCAGAATTACTTTGATGCTTGTATTCTACGCTTTTCGCTTCTATAATTTATTTTCGAGAAAATAAAAACAGTAATTAATTTAGCCTACAGATTTGAATCGATTCTGCTGTTTGTCTTCTGTTGCAATTATAATCACCCGTTTATAATGAATAAAACAAAACTTGTACAAATTTGCAATAAATTACTATAAAACCCCTATTGATTAAAGTAAGCTCATTCAGAATAGGTATAAAAAATACTGCTCATTGTGAATAAAATATTACACAACTATTTCTTTGCATTAATTATACTCATTCTGATTTTATCACATTGCAAAGTTTAAAAATTTGTACATTGTACAAGTTGAAAAATGAGCACCCGTAAAAATGGAGTTAGCTTTTGTATTCTTAAAATGTAAATCTTGAAGAGGCTCAACATGCTCGAATAGCTCAGCTTATTCAACATCTTTGGTCGTCCTGCCATTTTGACGTGTGGACGCAACTTAAAATGTTGGTTCTATAGTAAGTCAAGTTCATATAAATTTAAGTGTTACTCCTAAACGTCACGTAACCATATTCTTAGATACTAATTTAACAAATTATGCCACCCCTACCTTGTAAGCAAAGTTCAAAAAAGCCGACACTAGAGTGAATTGTGTTAAATACTATTGAGCTCACAAAATATCGAGATATCTTCAAATCATTTATATTTCCATTTAAAATTGATTCCCCATTTTCTCTCAGGGTGTAAAATCGTAATTACTAATATTAAACATTTATCTTTTATAGTTAAAATATTACTTTGCCAAGCAGCTACCATCATTAATGTTGCAAAAGCAATTTTATGTCTGAGAACAATGTACAAAAATATTCAAGCGCAAAGTTTTCACATTAATAAAAATTGAAGCATTTAAACGTTGAACTACATAAATTATCGTCTATTCAAACGTTTTATGCAATGGTAAAACAAATATATTATGAGTAACGCCTACAGGAAATATTCTGTTTCCTTGTTACCAATAATGAAGGAGGATTAACGTTATTTATTTATACTATACTCATTTTGTTAAAGCACTAAAGCCGTGTATAATAAATACAACTATGCATGAAGTTTGAATCATAATGTATGCATAATAGAGTTATAAAGTTAAAATTGGAGAGAGTCATAAAATGGCATTCAAATAATTTTCGAGAAACACAAAAATGTTTTGAAACAAAATTAATTTCTGATAGACGTAAGCTTAATATTAATTTAACTGCACTAATTTTAATATAAGTCAAACATTTAAAATCATCTAGTCTACTATATTGCGTCAAAAAATAAAAATGAATTTATTTGAAAAAAAATGCTTAATATACTTGAGGCACTGGATGAATAATCTAACTAGAGTAGGCGTAGACGGAGTTGCAACGCTCCCTTAGAATAGATGTCTGTGAAGTTAACACCTCGATGATAGTATTGAGGGCAGGTTTTCAAGAGAGTCGCGTGCTACCACTCGTTGTGTACACAAGTATTTGCTGGCAGCTCTAAAATTTACATTGTACTATACCTTAGGCCCCTTTACATATGTAACGGTGGGTCGGGTATAGTACAAAAAACTTAATCCGCGTTCCAAAGTCAAAAGCAGCCATAACTTACGAAACATGCGAGAAAGCAACCATGAAAATTCAAGAAAAATTAAAAGATCTGGAAGAAGTCAGATTACGCGTGGCCGAGGCAACCGCTGAAGAAAAACAAAAAGCGACAAAACCGGCGCAATTCCCATACGCCCCACCGACGGTGTGAAGACATCGAAACCACCAAATTCAGCACCCGCAGACTCTTGCGAAGCTACAGACACGGTCGTAAAGAAGATGTTGCAGTCAATGGACTGCTCATTAGAAGACGAAGAACTTACTCAAGTAAATATAGAAAGGACAACACCAATTGGAAGAACCGAATCCGATTCTTCCACAAAAATACCAACCAGGTATAGATTTGAGGCTCTGTCTGACATGGAGCCTGAAAATGAGACCGAACGTAATGAATAACCAATCAAGACAACGAGCACTATGAGGAAGGTTAAGCTTCTATCTCCCATAGTGCTCAGAAGCAAAGAAGAATGTGAAAGCTACCCAGAAGGCATATAGCCCATGGCAGCCACCAACATCGCCATGGGTATAAAGATTATTCCCAAAACTGAAGGAAACTTCCAGTCAACAGTGAAAATAATGGATGGCATGCAGTTGCCATACCATACATATCTGCTGCCAAAGGACAAGCCCTTAAGTGTAGTAATAAGAGGGCTACCAGAATCCATACCGAATAATGAAATAATGGAATACTTGACCGCCGAAGGCTTTCCCGTTCACAGCCTAAAGCAAATGCAGAGTGGGAGAAACAAGACACCACTTCCACTGAACTTAGTAGAACTTCAGAAAATCCTTCCGGAAAGAAAATTTTCAACCTGGAGGAGATATTGTACCTTCGGGTTAGAATAGAGATTCCAACGCACGGCAGATGGGGTACTATTCATCGCTGCCAAAAATATTCGGGCACTACCAGTGGTGCTTCAAAACGAAAGTAAAGTGTGTGAAGTGCGCGGGGGTGCATCACACCATCGAATACACCAAAATGCGCGAAACACCCGCAACTTGCTGGAACTGTGGTGGTGAACAATCCGCCAACTACTGGGATGTCCCAAATTTCCCACCCAAAAAGTGCTGATAGCAACAAGATCAACCAAATCAAAACCATGCTTTTATGCAGAAACGGTTAGAGGCACGGCTGCAGAAAAAGCAACACCAACCCCTACAGATCCACCGCCATGGCTCAACCTAGAGAACTTAACAAGAGCTGTCGCCATAGTGATAGAGGCAGCAAAAGACGCCCCCATCTTCGGTGAAGGCGTCACTTTGATTTTGACCCGGCTTTCGAATATCATCGCGGTGTTCGGGGTCAAACCGTAAAGCAACACGCCCAAAGGAGGGCGCAAGAAATAAGCAAAACTCAATATCACGGAACACACCCACGGAGATTAAGGGGCCTGTAGGTTCTGGTGCTCCAAGGCCAATTAGAAAAAGTGAAAAGTGATAATAGTATTCAATAGTTCTGACATATTTTAACTTACAACCGAAATACTTTATAGTTTTTAAAACGAGTTCTGGACATTTACTATGAAAAAATTGAATTTAAAATTTGTGGTGCTAACTTCGCACCATACCACAACATTCAAATACAATAGTTCTAAAATAAATTGCCTGTCGCGGCACATGTAATAAGAAGTAATTTATACTTTTTGACATAGTTCTGATGTTAATACCAAAGAAATAAGCAAAACTTGAATTCCTATTATTCAAAAAGTAAAAAATTGGAAGCCCCATCAGTTCTAGTGAAAATTTTAGATCTAAAACGACAAGACACCCAAATGGCTCTAATAAAATTTTCCTCTAAAATTAACAGTAAAACAGTTACATAAACTTTTAATTTTACAAAATCTGAGCATGTCCCAAAAATTGAAAAATTGAAAGTTCCGGTAGTTCTGATTAGAGTTCTGGATCTGAAACGGCAAGATCTACAACTTTTTATTATAAAATTTGTTCGTGAAGTCAATAGAAAAAAAATTATGTTAAGCAAAAGTTTGACAAAGTCCGCGAGAGGTTGAAAATTTCTTCAGTAGTTCTGATTAGAGTTCTAGATCTAAAACAGCAAGATCTACAACTTTTTGTTACAACATTTGTTCGTGAAGTCAATAGAAAATAATTATGTTAAGCAAGAGTTTAACAGCGCCCGCAAAAAGTTGAAAATTGAAAGTTGCAGTAGTTCTGATTAGAGCTCTGTATTTGAAAAGGCGGGATCGACAACTTTTCGTAATAACATTTGTTCGTGAAGTAAATAGAAAATAAATGATGTTAAGCAAAAGTTTGACAAAGTCCGCGAAAGGTTGAAAAGTGAAAGTTTCAATAGTTTTGATTAGAGTTCTAGATCTAAAACGGTGACATCTATAACTTTTTGTTATAAAATTTGATCTATAACTTTTTGTTATAAAATTTGTTCGTGAAGTCAATAGAAAAAAATTATGGTAAGCAAAAGTTTAACAAAGCCCGCAAAAAGTTGAAAATTGAAAGTTTCAGTAGTTCAGATTGGAGTTCTGGATCTAAAACGGCGAGATCTACAATTTTTTGTTATACAATTTGTTCGTGAAGTAAATAGAAAAAAATTATGTTAAGCAAAAGTTTGACAAAGTCCGCGAAAGGGTGCAGATTGAATGCTTCAGTAGTTCTGATTAGAGTTCTGGGTCTAAAACAGCAAGATCTACAACTCTTTGTTATAAAATCTATTCGTGATGTCGATAGAAAAAAAACTGTGTTCAGCAAAAGTTTAACAAATCCCGCAAAAAGTTGAAAATTGAAAGTTTCAGTAGTTGTAATTAGAGTTCTGGATCTAAAACGGGGGGATCTATAATTTTTCGTTATAAAATTTGTTCGTGAAGTAAATAGAAAAAAATTATGTTAAACAAAAGTTTGACAAAGTCCGCGAAAGGTTGCAAATTTAATGCTTCAGTAGTTCTGATTAGAGTTCTGGGTCTAAAACGGCAAGATCTACAACTCTTGGTTATAAAATCTATTCGTGATGTCAATAGAAAAAAATTGTGTTCAGCAAAAGTTTAACAAATTCCGCAAAAAGTTGAAAATTAAATGTTTCAGTAGTTGTAATTAGAGTTCTGGATCTAAAACGGGGGATCAACAATTTTTCGTTATAAAATTTGTTCGTGAAGTAAATAGAAAAAAATTATGTTAAACAAAAGTTTGACAAAGTCTGCAAAAGACTGAAAATTGAATGTGTCAGTAGTTTTGATTAAAGTTCTTGATCTAAAATGACGAGATCTACAACTTTCTGTTATAAAATTTATTCATAAAGTCAATAGAAAATAAATGATATTAAGCTAAAGTTTGACAAAGTCCGCAAAAAGCTGAAAATTGAAAGATCCAGTAGTTTCATTCGGAGTTCTGGAAAGAGATCAATAGGATCTATAACTGCTTTGCATGAAATTTTTCCATAAGGTCAACAGAAAGGAAGTTAGATAAACTTTTAATTTTGCAAAAAGCTGATGCTTACCTAAAAACTGAAAAATTGCAAGTTCCAGTGTTTCTGGTTGGTGTTCTAGGTTTAGACTTTTATTTTCAAATAAAATAATTTTTTATGGACATCACACGGTAAAAATAGGCGTGAGCATAGATAGGCACACAATTAAGAAAATACAAGTGGATACGTGGGCATAAATGTTTTTTAAAGTTTCTTATTAAATTAGCACAGAACTCGTCTCTTGTTTTTTAAAGATAACGCGTTGGCTTTTAAGAAAAACGTTTACTTTTACATTCCTTGTACAGGGTGGGGCAGGGAAGTATCCCTAACTTTGCAGGTAAATAAAAACTTGATCAGAAGGGTACAACTGGAAGTTAATTTTATTTAGTTTTAAACAACATATCATTCAAGTGGTGTCCCTCATTGTCAATGTACTGATGTAGCCAGATTCAGAAGTTCTACATAACTCTGCGAAGCATCTGTTGCGGCTTGCGGCCAACTTCAAGCCGTATTGTATGCTTCAAGGCTTATAGGGTCCTGGGTCGATGCTTAAACACTTCACTTTTAAGGTACCCCCCTTAAAGGTAGTCGCACGGAGTTAAATCCCGCGAGCGCGCGGGCCATGCAATGTCACCGTACCAAAAGATCAGGCGACCGAGGAACCTTTTCCTTAAAACAGCCATTGAATTTCTAGCAGTATGGGCCGTGGCACCATCCTGCTGAAACCACACTTGACCCAAATTAATCTGTTGAAGTTGGGGTTCAAGAAATTGTTGGATCATCGTTACATACCGCTCAGAATTGACGGTAACAGCATAATTGTTCTCTTCAAAGAAATAAGGCCCAATGATGTTTTCACTGCTGAGTGCATCCCAAACTGTCACTTGGTCACTATGTAGAGGCCTCTCATGCATTACCCTAGAGTTTTCACCACTCCAATAACTTATATTCTGCTTATTAACACTTCCAGAAATGTGAAAGTGCGCCTCATCACTAAACGAAATACGTACATCATGATGCAAGGTTTCAATCAAAGTTTCACATGCCTGTACTCAATTTTGCCAGTCCCGCTGTGAGAGTTGTTGAGCAATGAGACCATCTTGTACGGATGGAAGTGCAGGTCTTCGTGGAAAATTCGACACACAGTACAGTTAGAAAGCGCCAGGGCGACTGCATGCTTGTGAGCAGATCGCTTAGGGCACTCCAAAATTGATCTTCTTACACGGTCAATGTTTTCTAGAGTTCGAATGGTCCACTAAGCTCCAACTCTTTTTTGCACAACACTACCACATGCACGAAAGTTCTTTCCCATACCAAAATGGATTTTCGGTTACGAATACCATTTCGAGATGGAATTCGATAACGCGTACACAGCGCACGCTGCACTGCAACGATAGATTTGTTTTGGGTAAAATACGTCTCGACGGCAAAAGCGCGTTATTCATTCGACCTAGGCATATCTACAACTATTGGCGGTACTAATGGAAACTTCCAAGTACACATCGTCAATAAAGCCTACCATCACTCCTCCAACACGTCCCCTCCATTCACAACGCCATCTGAAAAATAGGGATGCTTCCCTTCCCATCCTGTATTTTATAACTAAAAAATCGTTTAACTAAAACCTTAAAATATTAAAATAAATTAAAGGTAATGGATAATTTTGATAACATGAACGCTTTTTTAGCAAAAATTAAAATTTAGTTTAACCTTGTTTATGTTAAACACTGCATATTTGGAATCATTTCCATGTAACACAGTGTTTGGTGAAAAAATAGTCGGCTGTCACTTTTGCCATAATAGCTTGGCATCTGATATCATTAATTTGTTCAAAGGTGTTCTATATTCTGTTAATATTAATTGTTACTTTATAAAATTGATCAAACTTGTCGAATACACCAATAACAAAATGGCAAATATGGACAACGGCAACGCTCGCGCAGCAACACGTGCCCATCATGGAAGATACTCAACAATAACAATAGGTTTGTTTATTGGTCTGCCATAAATCACCCTAGCTGCTTCCAATTAGCATAAAAAATAAAAATTACTAATTGAAATTGCACCGATCTACAATAAAATTCAGTGCTTATTGCCAATAGAAAGCAGCTAGGGTGCTATAGAGCACACCAATAAACAAACCTATTAGTTCAGATGGAGTAAACTGTCCTGAATAGAATTCAAAGAAAACCTGAAACAAAAATTTTGAATTTGAAATTTTTGATTTGAAAAAATTGAAAATCTTTATAGTTCTTATGGCAGATCTAGATCAAGTCTTAGGTCCATGACTTTTCCAACGATTTTCTTATGTAAAATCGACAAAAAAACATTGCACCGTCATTTATATCGTTCAATATCGTGTAGTGATGGTACAAAACAATTTTGTTTGAAAGTAATGGAAGTCTAGTCTTTTTAGGTACAGAACTCTAGTTGGGTCTAATTCTACTATCAATTTTAAAGCTTTTGGGGACTGTCAAATTTTTGCTTAACATACCTTTTTTTTATTGTCTTTACGGGAACATTTTAAAACGAAAAGTTGTAGATCTAGTCCTCTCAGATATAGAACTCCGACCAGAACTACTGGAACATTCAATTTTTAACTTTTTGCGGACTTTGTCAAACTTTTACTTAATATAACTCTGTCGATTGATTTTACAGTAAAATTTTATAAAAATTTAGATCCAGAACTGTGGTCAAAATTACTGGAACTTCTAAATTTTCAATTTTTACATATTCAGGGTTTTGAAAAATTAAAAGATTACTTAAATGTCTTATGATGACTTTATGTAAAAAGCTTCATGTGAAACAGTTATATATTCCATTGATATCTATCCAGAACTTCGACTAGAACTACCGAAACTTTCAATTTGCAACTTTCTGTGGACTTTGTCACACTTTTGCTTAATATATTTTTTCTACTGGCTCTAGGAAAAAATTTATAACAAAAACTTGTAAATCTCATCGTTTTAGATCCATAACTATGATCAGAACTACTGATTCTTCCAATTTTTTAATTTTTAGAACAGCGTCGGTTTTTCGCAAAATTATATGCTAATGTAACTTTCTTTCTATTGACTTTATGGAAAAACTACATGTAAAACAATTATAGATGCCGCTAACCTCTATCCAGAACCCCGACCAGAACTAGTTCAACTTTTTGCAAACTTTGTTAAAAATTTGCTTAATATATTTCTTTTCTACTGACTTTATGAAAAGATTTTATAACAAAAAGTTGTAAATGTTATTGTTTTAGATCCAAAACTCTGATAAGGACTGCTGGAGTTTCTAATTTTCAAAGTGTTTTGGATTTTATCAAATTGTTGCTTAATATAACTTTCTGTCAATTGACTTTACAGGAAAATTGTATAACAATTTATATCCAGAACTGTGATCAGAATTACTGGAACTTCAAATTCTACAATTTTTACATCTTCAAGTTTTTGTAGAATTAAAAGATTGCATAAGTCTTTCTGTTGACTTTATGGAAAAACTTCATGTGAAACAGTTACACATTCCATTGATATCTATCCAGAACTTCGACCAGAACTACCCTAAACTTTCAATTTTCAACTTTTTGTGGACTTTGTGAAACTTTTGATTAATATATTTTTCTACTGACTATATTAAAAAATTTTATAACAAAAAGTTATAGATCTTATCGTTATAGATCCAGAACTCTGATCAAAACTACTGGAACTTTCAATTTTCAGCTTTTTGCGGACTTTGTCCAACTTTTACTCGATATAACTTTGTCGATTGACTTTACAGCAAAATTTTATAAAAATGTAGATCCAGAACTGTGATCAGAATGACTGTAACTTCCAATTTTTCAATTTTTACATCTTCAGGGTTTTGAAAAATTAAAAGATTGCTTAAATGTCTTTTTGTTGATTTTATGGAAAAATTTTCATGTGAAACAGTTATACATTCCATTGATATCTATTCAGAACTTCGACTAGAACTAACGAAACTTTGAATTTTCAACTTTTTATGGACTTTGTCAAACTTTTGCTTAATATATCTTTCTACTGACCTAAGAAAAAAATTTTATAACAACAACTTATAGTTTTCGTCGTTTTAGATCCAGAACTATGATCAGCACTACTGACTCTTCCAATTTTTTAATTTTTAGGACAGCGTCAGCTTTTTGCAAAATTAAAAGCTAATGTAACTTTCTTTCTATTGACATTATGGAAAAACTATATGTAAAATAATTATAAATGCCGCTGACCTCTATCCAGAACCCCGACCAGAACTAGTTGAACTTTTTTCAAACTTCGTTAAAAATTTGCTTAATATATTTTTTTTCTATTGACTTTATGAAAAAATTTTATAACAAAAAGTTGTAGATCTTGTTGTTTTAGATCCAGAACTCTGATAAGGACTGCTGGAGCTTTTAATTTTCAAAGTGTTGTGGATTTTGTCAAACTTTTGCTTAATATAACTTTCTGCAAATTGACTCTACAGGAAAACTGTATAACAATTTTTATCCAGAACTGTGATCAGATTTACTGGAACTTCCAATTCTTCAATTTTTAATTCTTCAGGTTTTTGCAGAATTAAAAGATTGCCCAACTATCTTTCTGTTGACTTTATGGAAAAACTTCATGTGAAACAGTTATACATTCCATTGATATCTATCCAGAACTTCGACCAGAACTACTAAAACTTTCAATTTTCAACTTTTTGTGGACTTTGTGAAACTTTTGCATAATATATTTTTCTACTGACTATATGAAAAAATTTTATAACAAAAAGTTGTAGATCTTATCGTTATAGATCCAGAACTCTGATAAAAACTACTGGAACTTACAATTTTCAGCTTTTTGTGGACTTTGTGAAACTTTTGCTTAATATATTTTTCTGCTGACTATATGAAAAAATTTTATAATAAAAAGTTGTAGATCTTATCGTTATAGATCCAGAATTCTGAGCAGAACTACTGGAACTTTCAATTTTCAAATTCTTGCGGGCTTTGTCAAACTTATGCTTAATATAACTTTTTGTCGATTGACTTTACAGGAAAATTTTATAACAATTTATATCCGGAACTGTAATAGGAATTACTCGAATTTGCAATTTTTCAATTTTTACATTTTCAGGGTTTTTCAAAATTATAGGATTGCGTAACTTTCTTTCTGTTGACTATATGACAAAACTTCGCGTGAAACAGTTACACATTCCATTGATATCTATCTAGAACTTCGACCAAAACTATAGGAACTTTCAAATTTCCACTTTTTTTGGGGACTTTGTCAAACTTTTGTGTAATATATTTTTTTCTATTGAATACAAAAAAATTGCAGATATCGTTTTAGATCTAAAACTGTGATCAGAATTACTTGAACTTCCAATTCTTTAATTTTTACATCTTCAGGTTTTTGCAAAATTAAAAGATTGTTTAACTGTTTTTTTGTTGACTTTATGGAAAAACTTCATGTGAAACAGTTATATATTCCATTGATGTCTAACCAAATCTCCGACCAGAACTACCAAAACTTTCAATTTTCAACTTTTTGTGGACTTTGTCAAACTTTTGCTTAATATATTTTTTCTACTGACTTTACGAAAAAAATTTATAACAAAATGTTGTAGATCTTATCGTTTTAGATCCAGAACTCTAATCAGAATTACTGGGACTTTAAATTTTCAAATTTTTGTGGACTTTGTAAAACTTTTGCTTAATATAACTTATTGTCGATTGACTTTACAGGAAAATTTTATAACTTAGATCCGGAACTGTGATCAAAATTACTGGAATTTCCAATTTTTCAATTTTTATATCTTCAGGGTTTTGGAAAATTAAAAGATTGCGTAACTTTCTTTCTGTTGACTATATGAAAAAACTTCGTGTGAAACAGTTATACATTCCATTGATATTTATCTAGAACTTCGACCAAAACTATAGGAACTTTAAATTTTCGACCTTTTGTGGACTTTGTCAAGCTTTTGTTCAATATATTTTTTTCTCGTGACTACGAAAAAATTGCAGAAATCGTTTTAGATTCAGAACTGTGATCAGAATAACTGGAACTTCCAATTTTTTAATTTTTAGGACAGCATCAGATTTTTTCAAAACTAAAAGTTAATGTAACTCTCTTTCTGTTGACTTTATGGAAAAAATACATGTAAAACAATTATAGATTTCATTGAACTATATTCAGAACTCCGACCAGAACTACTAGAACGTTTTGCAAACTTTGTAAAAATTTTGTTTAACATAATTTTTTTTGTATCGTCTTTAGGAAAAAATTTTATAACAAAAGGTTGTAGATTTTGTTGTTTTAGATCCAGAACTCTGATCAAAACTGCTGGAGCTTTTGATTTTCAATTTTTTAGGACATCGTCAGATTTTTGCGAATTGTAAAGGTTATGTGGCTTTCTTTTTGTTGGTCTTATGAACAACTTCATGTGAAACAGTTATAGATTTCATTGATACCTATTCATAACTCCAGTACTACTGGAACTTTCAATTTTCAACTTTTTGCGGACTTTGTCAAACTTTCGTTTAATATAATTTTTTTCAATTCACGTTACCAACAAATTTTATAACAAAAAGTTGCAGATCTCACCGTTTTAGATCTAAAACTCTGATTAGAACTACTAGAACTTTCAATTTTTCAATATTTAGGATATCGTCAAATTTTTACAAAATTCAAAGTTTATGTAACTTTTTTTACCGTTGATTTTAGAGGAAAATGTTATTAAAATCGTTTGTGTGTCTTGTGGTGTTAGATCTAGAACTCCCACCAAAACTTTTAATTTTTTACTTTTTGAATAATAGGAATTTAAGTGTTGCCTATTTTTTTGGTATTAACGTCAGAACTCTCTCAAAAAGTATAAATAACTCTTTATTATATGTACCGCTACAGGTAAATTATTTCATAACTATTATATTTGAATGTTGGGGTGCGAAGTTAGTATCCCAAATTTTAAACTCAATTTTTAAAGAAATGACCAGAACTCTTTTTAAATACTATTAAGCACTTCTGTTCTAATTTAAAATATGCCAGAACCCTTGTCAGAACTATTGAGTAGTATCATCGGGGTGCTAATTTCTCTGATGTTTGGAATAAAAGTTATTTTGCTGCTTGTCAAAATGTCTGCTAACACTCCGTTGAAGTTCTTCATCAAAAGAGCTTCGTAGGCTTTGTTTAATTTTCTGAATAGTTATTAATTGCATGGGACCATATCGAGCTAGATGAACTAACCTAAGCATTCCTAGTTTTTGCGTGGCAGTTTGAACAGGTTGAGCCTTGCATAATCCCCTTCTTCGACAACTTTGACGCTTTTGCTGTTTATCTGGACATAATTTCTTAAGTGTGATCAAATAAGTACTGATTGTTATTTATTTACTTCACTCCATGTAATCAATTAAAGTAATTCCTAGGTGGTCCCAAAAATAGACAATTGTGCCCGACGTCTACATTGATTCCTGCTTGATCTCAGTATCTTAATAATGGGCCAAAATTTCATTTCCTTGCCGCTACTTTGCGCAAAATTTATGAAATTTTATTCAACAAATCATTTATTAAAGAACTGTTTCCACGATAATCTTTCTGTTCTAACTATGCGGGACACTAGGTTCGATATCATCAAAAATATCCAACTGTAAGTCTCTGCACATTTCAGGATTAGGTAAATATTCATTGCAGTTTTCAGCTGTCCGGGTCTTGGTCTAGTACTAGTTCACGGGCATTAGGGAACTTTTTTGACAAGTACCTTATTTGATAGGCTGGGTGCATTCCCACCATAAACTTCCAATATCTTACGTGGTTAATTTTCGGCCCATTACCTTCTAAAGTGAAAATTACACCTCCATTTTAAATTTAACCAAATCCATTTTTAATGGCAAAGTATGTAATAAATAGATAAAAGCTTCCACGGAAGTGGTTAACAAGAACGTTTGCTGTAATAATCACCGCCTCCGATTCCCTATCATAAAACGTAAAACTGAAGAAGATGTGGTAACATCTAAGAGGTACTGTACTTCATAAATATACGCAACTGGACTGATAAAATAAATTTTGTTGACTAAAATGTAATTGTCAGACACCAATGACGGCAATGCTTTAACTAATTGCACATCTGAATTCGTGTTGTGTATTACGCGCCCAATGATTGAAGTAAAATCATCTGTGACTACGGCATGAGAAAATAAAGCTTTACAAGCAACCTGGTAATTAGGCTTCTATTTCAGCAGGCAATGGCCAGGAATGTACATTTTTTATACTGTCCAAATATAATTTGACCTGACTAAGGCTTAAATGAAAATTTGGAAACAACATTGAAACAGCAGAACTTGTTATTGTGTTTATAGAAAAATGTATTATTTAATGCCATGCATTCTTTGAACGAGCGGACAAGTATGGGGCACATTGAAACGAATTCGCTGTAGTTTGTAATAAATTTATAACTTTATTTGAGAATCTGCGAACGTGCTTTTACCACTTTGTGCTCGTGATACTTTTATTTCGCTTCACAATATAAGAACAAATCGCAAATGCATTCTAATTTAAACCATATACGTGGATAGTTGGATAGTGCTTATATATTCGAGACCTAATTATGTTAAAAACGAGACAGAAGTTAGTTTTCCGCATAATATCTTTTATTTTTCATGGAGTTGCTAATTAGGTTAGTAGTCGACTAGCCCATCTCGAGCTAGGCGCGCGACTAACTAGGCGCCCGGTTAATTAAGTGCGCGAATAATTAGTCGGGCGACTTAGCAGGCGCCACGTCTAAATTAGACATGCGGTCATGTTTAGAAAAAAATTACTATTGCCTTAAGAACAGTAAAAAGTGTACTAAAAGATATTTAGATTAAATAAAATAATTAACAATTGTGGGTTTTAAATACAAATTTAGCAAAATTCTGGGATATTTGATAAATTAACTTTCAAACCAATCTCTTGATTTGTGTTTATCACAGAAAATTGTTTTAAGAGTTAATTTATCAAGATACTTCATAGCTTTGCTAAATTTATATGTAAAACTTGCCCTACGAGGGCAACGCCAAAATTTCCGGGCCTGACTATGTCAGAAACGGCATAGAATGACAATTAAATTTTAATTCTTCAATATGAAGCGTCTGACACCGATGCACTTATTACATCGTTTCGGCAACAACTCAATACCGCTAAAAAATATTCCTTCTGGTTGTCTTCAAAATGTGTCCAAATTACATCGTTCGCTTCCCCTTGTTTCGTCACTGAAATGACATCTACGAAAGCCACCATTCAAATTTTCAAATAGGTAACAGTCATTGGGGCACATATCTGGACTACGCGGAGGTTGATCGATCTGTTTAAAGCCGTAGGCGCGAATGACGGGTTGCGTATTCCAACAGTGTGTACGGCTGAATTGTCGTGGAGCAACCGCACACCTCTGGTCAGTTTACTACGTCTTTTCTCCCAAATGTTTTATCGTATT
The DNA here is from genome assembly GCA_024586415.1 of Phrixothrix hirtus. Taxonomy (NCBI): domain Eukaryota; kingdom Metazoa; phylum Arthropoda; class Insecta; order Coleoptera; family Phengodidae; genus Phrixothrix; species Phrixothrix hirtus. The sequence continues at coordinate 14,817 of JAHWXV010094342.1, forward strand.
TTGTGCAGAGTGTTGTGGTGTTGTGTTCTTCAACGTCTATAAGGAGAATACTCTCACACTTCCAAAATATTGTAACTATCACCTTTTTTGTTGACTGATAGACCTTGAACTTTCTTGGCGGTGCTACTACTTTTCGCCTCTATCTCATCCATTCCCTTTTGGACACAGGATCATAATAGAAAAATGGTTTCATCTACTGTGTCTTCATCGTTCTCAATGCTTTCCCCACGAAGCTCGTAAGAGGATCGAGCACATTCAACAAGACGCCGGCATTGAACTACTGAGAGATGTTTATGGATCCATCTGCACTAATCTTATTCATGCCTAAATGATCGTTGAGGATCCGGCGGACTGTTGTATCGGAAAGTCTCACCTTTTGTGCTGTTTTTTTCACCTAACGCGAGATCTTCAACAAGGGCTTCCACTGTTGTCTTTGTTCTGGCGTCATCTTCCAAAGATTTCTGTCCCATTCAAAACCGTTTTGACCAATCTTTTATCATACAATAGGATGGCGAATTTTCCCGGTACACCCTATCAAACCGATATTTAGGAGGGAAAGAGCTCAATAAGGAATTTGAATACAGCTTGACACTCCCCCTTGAGTAGCTCAAAATTTAAAAGTGCATTATAGTTATACAGGGTGCCCCTAAAAATGATCTCAACCTTGACGGAATTATTCTGCGGATCTAAGAATATTCCTTAAGGAGACTGCGTTTTCTTAAGGAAGCACCTAAGAGTTTGGATAATAACCTAAAAGTTCTTTGGGTAAGTAACTAAACCTGATAAACTATTTAAGACAATTACTGTGTTTAATTTTCTTATAATCTCAAAAACAAAAGTAATCAAGTGGTGTAGCAAAACATCCGTCCCGTGCTTCTTTAGTACCAATTCATTTTAAAGTTTAGTTTTTGTTTTATTGGGACACCGTTTATGATTCTTCAATTATTTCCAATAGGAAGAGATGCCTTGTAAGATTTTTACGTCTTGAAAAATTTTAATATAGATCTTGGAAATAAACTACAAATAAATTTTTAAAATGCTAGTACAACGAAATTAGCTAAATTTATTTTGTTTCTAGGATATCTTAGTTTGACAAGGATTCCTCAGGTTATTAATAGCAGTTCATTTTGCATGCCGCCCTTGAGTGGTATTTTTGAACATATGTTTACTACTAAGTATTTTCTTATTTTAGTTAAAGATTTCTTGCCAAATGTTCTGAATTGTCATTTATTACTATTACTATTACTATTAATTTGCACTAAGCATGCATTCTTTTTTTCTCAAAAACGGTTAAAGAAACAAAAATGTGAAACTATTGCAGGTCCATAATTGCAATAAAATAAAAATAAAAATTTAAAAAGTAGAAGCTAAGGAAGCAGCGCTCAACCTATTTCTATATCACTAGATTTTTGTGTTTCTGAAATCATAAAGGAATTGAAGTAAGTGCTGATGTGCCAGTTTAAGTTAAGTTTTCCACTGACCTTTGAGCTATAAAAGGTGTCCCAATTTAGGTGCACTTTTATACGGACATAATTCCCGGAGTATGTTTTCGGACCTATGTTGTTATGGACGCTTTTACCGTTTTAGTCTATTAAATCACGCAGTAAATTTTGAGACCTTTTAGGTACACCTTGTATTTATTTTCTATGTAAACCATTAATATTTGAAGAAGTAGAAATTTGTGTACAGGATATTAGTTTAAATTTTATAAATTCAAAAGGATTTTGAATATATAATCTGTAACATACATATGAAAGGGCAGTAGGTGAGGTTATGTTGAATATAATTTCTTTTGAGAAGATAACGGTTTCAGCAATAGTTCGTGTGACCTATCCGACCTGTATACAACTGCTAAGAAATTTTTTTAAATAAAACTAGAAGTAAGCCTTCCCATTTAGCATGTAGTCTTCCCCTCTTACAACAGTAACTATTCCCCCGATTCCATTTTACGTCAAAAAGGCGGGAAACCTTCGAAAAGAAACTATTTTCTTCCTATTTCAACAAAACGCGCAGGCATCTTTCCCGACAATAAAACATTTTGACCTACTTTTTTGTATATCTCATGAATAAGGATTGAGAATTAGAATTAAAGGCGGACTAGAAGCATTTCGAGCTATTTATGTTAAATTTGACATAATTTAATAGTTTCAAAATCGTTAATCGCGAATACATCCGAAGAGTGCAGGAGACCTAAACAAAGTACCTGGAGTTGCATAGTATTTCCTTGCAGACAATCTAAGATATCCTGTGTCTATACAGGGTAAGTACAGTATAATGGGGATCCCAGATTTAAAGCTATCATGAACCTAAATCTTCAAAAATTTTGGTCCTATACTAAAAATAAAATGTTTCTAAATTTCATCATAAAATCATTTTTGTAAAAGTTTCAAGCCGACCCTGACGCAATTCTTTACTATCAAAATACTCTTTCGACAACTATTTACTATAGGCACGTAAAACGAAATTGATACCCCGACTATGCTTTTTCAAATAAGATCACACATTTTCTATGTATGTGGGGGTACATAAAAATTTACCATTCCAACTTCCCTTTGTTATATTTTAAATGTTTAAAATAAATTTAACTTGTATTTAATAAATAAAATAAATTGGTCTAAGTTGAGGAAGGCCGGGTCGATTCAATCATGGCAATACGCTTAGCTTGGGAGCTATTTTGACGTGTGCGTATCTCAAATACCTTCAAAACAAAATGTGTCTACGGTTACTATAAGGTAAGAAGAAATGATAAGTTGAAACGACCGCTAATTTATGCATAAATTATAATAAAGAATGAATAAACTTCATAACGTTTACAAATTTATTATTACATTGTTCAAAAATTAGCAACAAACTGTGAAAAATGCCATTTTATTCAGTACGTACCACTTTAAAAGTTGTAAACAAACAAGTTTAATACCTAATGATTGCAGGGAATTCCAATAACCTTCAAGTGCATATGTAATTGTCCATGTGCAAAGTAAGATGCTTCACTAAATGTTGTCGTAACAATAGCGACACTTTCTGTAACTTAGTTCTAGGACTGTAAGGGAGTAAAATGCAGATTTCTGTGCGGTGCCTTCATATCTGCTGTATATCACAATCAATTTCTAAATAAGCTCTAAATGTAATTTTGTTCAAATCAAAGAAAATTTGATGTTTTTTATACCAAATTCGTAAATTTATGTCTTTTACGGGATTATCGCGCTTTTAAGGAATAAGAATTAATCATTTTCTTTAAGGAATTATACAGGTTTTTACATTAAAGCGATTTAAAATACGGGATTAAGAGGAATGTCAACATACGATCAAATTTCGATAACATCATACTGACCGCGAAACTAAGTTACAAAGGAAAACAAATCTATTTAAAATATGCCTTGAATGATTTGCTATAAAAGGAATGGGACCGAACTTAATTTACTATAATTTCAAATGGATTTTTACGAAAAACTATAATCTTCTAACCTACTTTCTTTAATTGAAAAGGTGTCTACTAATCTTCCTCTAACTGCCTTTAAAAGAATACCCATCGTATTACACTCTCCTTATATATTTTGATTTTAATGACTAATGTAATTTAAATAAATGATAACACTAATATTTTATTTCTTTTTATTTTCAGGTAAGTGCCAATGAGTTACATTCATGTGATTGTTGGAAAATGTGATCGTAAGTAAGATTATTTTAATTATACAAATGACAACCGTACAGCTGACTTCATTTTCAATTTAATCAACACATTCTCTATATTAGGAAATTGTAAAATAAATCAAACTTGTTTTACTTAAATTTATTTTTGATTATTAGGTACTCCGAATTAAACTGGAAAGATCATTTTCAGATTAAAAATCGGCCACAATTAGTTTAAAACGTAAAACAAACAAAAATAAACTTTTCAGTTTGTCATTACAAATAAGAAAATTTGACAAATAACGACAGAGTAATACCAAATTTTCTAAACCTGAAACAAATATCGTGTATTTAGTTCCATTAGGGAGGTAATTACTCCCAATTGGAGTCAGTAATCATTAAAATATATTAATTTGTAGTTAATTATTACTGCAACATATTTGGCAGTATGAGTCCAAAGATTGAATTAGTTTAATTCTTTTCACTAAGGAACAACTAGAAGCAATAATTTAAACTTAATTATTGCCCTTTTACTTAACGATGCCAGGATGTGGGACGAGATGCTTTTCAATTATTTGTATTCGTCTCAGTATCTTCCATTAATTTTAGTTATTTAGGATAAATGGTTTCCCACTTAACTTCAGTGGGCTTAAATTTCACCACTGTTTTTATACATATCAACGATCACTACTTCGGCACTCGAATTTTGTATGTCATACATACATTTGACAGCACGCCAAAGTTAACCAGTTTGGCGTTTTATAAGAAATGACAAAAACTGAACTACGCGTTTATTTATAACACGAGTTTATTCTCAATGTTGCATTTTAATGTGAGGTGAGCCTTCTGCATCGTTGGGTTTTAAGCGTGTCCGGGTAGGGCAAAAACGATTTCTCCTGAAGAAATGGCTCAAGCAATCCCTATAATATCTTGAAGTTTATTAGGTTATCTAAAGCTGTAGGCATACAAAAGAGGGAGCACGCCACATTTTATTTCAAGATTTGGGGATGAGAAAACCGTTGGCGCATTAGTTCCGTGATTGATAATGCCTGAGAAAAACGTCAATGGCGTGACTATTGTCGTATAATGTCGAATATATATATATAATAGAACTGAGGTTAACACATACTCAAAATAGTATATATCGAAAAGTGAACCGATCTCAAAGAAGCCAAAAGCAGTTTCATCAACCGGATAACCTATAGCAATAGTATTCTGGGATACTTAGTGAAATGATAGCCATTTAATGAATCGATTGTGCTGTATAAAAAAAAGTTTCTCACAAAGTTGTGCTGGTTACAATTCATTAATTGCTGTCTTGTGCACTCTATTTTCCAGATTTAATCCCTTTGCCCTTGCTATCACAAAAGATTCTTTTGAAATATTGGACAAATCGGTTTACCAAGATGAATAAAAATCGTTGAATATCGCTAGGATGTGTGTACGGAACTCTCGGAAGCTTATATTCAAATTAAATTATTTTGCTGTACGGAAAAGGATTCCCTCTATTCCCGTAAAATAACGTTTGTGGTTGCTTTATGAGGGGGTGCCTAAAAGAAACCGGAATACTGTTTCCATAGGCGGGGCTTGTGTAGTACGTGTTTTTCCCGCTAGGCGTGAATAGTGCAACACCTTACCAGGCCGCCTGTGTCATCGACCTGGCTTGTTCTGTTTGCCTGTAGCGATTTTCTTTCGCTGGTGCTGTTTTGTTCTCTTTTTGTTTTTTATAATGGCGAGTTTAAGTGAACATAGGCTGTGAAATTTTGCATCCTGCTCAGTAAAAACGCCGCTGAAATGGTTTTGATGTTGAAAACAACTTTGCAAAGATGACGCTATGGGAATAACTCAAGTGTACGAGTGGTTTTCTCGGTTTAAAAATTGTAACATGTCTGTTGGCGACAAACCTCGTTCTGAACGTCCATCAACTACCCGAACAGACGATAATGTTAAGAAAATTCGTGAATTTATGCTCAAGGATCGACGACAGACTATTGAGCAAATTTTGGCAGACTGGAACTGGGTTTTCCATGACAACAAACCTGCACACAACCATCTCCGTGTGATTTTTCTTATTCCCACGCATGAACAGGATTATGAAAGGACTCAGATTTAACAACAGTGATGAGGTCAAGAAAAAAACGAGTGGGAAGCAGTCAGCCATTACTGATGAGGAGTATAGAAAATGTTTCGACCAATGAAATCACAGATTGGACAAATATATCAAGTGTAATGGAGAGTACTTTGAAGGGGATAAGATTCTTTTGTAAAAAAATTTGAAATACATAGCTTTTATAAAATAAATCCAGTTTCTTGACAAATCAGTCGTATATTCTTGATATTTTCAGTTAGTCGTTCTATGAATGGTGCACTTCAAATATAGTAACGAGCTACAATTAGATAACGTCGTCGCTGCAAAGTAAAATTTCCTTTATACGATCACAAAATTTAGTACAAGCGATCCCTAGATTTCTTGAAGCCTTTGTGGTGATTCCGGAGGATTCCAAGCAGGATACTTCTTCAATGATATTTCATTTCGTACTACAATATTTTTGTGGATGACAAGTTATAACGGTACGAACGAGGCCTTACTCCCCTGAGGTTGTCAAAGATGATAAATTTCCTGAGTTAGCTGGTTTGTTCCGGTCACCACAGTGGAGATTGGGGAGGTTCTACATTTGCGATGAAATCAATTAGGCTAAAATTCAGGGGGTTATAAATAGGTTACAAAAATTCTGGAAAATGTCGTAGTTAAGGGCGCCACTTTGTTTTCAACGATAAGAAAATGGAGATAGTCAAAAGGTCTGTTGTTATAGACGTAACGTAACGTAACCTGGGATTTTCGAATTTTGATAATTGTTTCTAAAATGAAATTGTACAATTTACAAATTTATGGTTGTAATTTTGGCATAAAAATGATACTGATAATTCACCAATTAGATTTTATTATTACTACACTGATGTATACACCGGGTGTTTCCAAATTTCACACCCGCTTACAAAGTCTAGGCTCTTAGTGATCCAGTATAAAAGTGAACTGTTGTTTTCAAGAGTCATTGCTTCACTATTTACGTCATTAGACAAGTAGCGCCGTTTTTTTGCAAAATAAACTTGCTATTATATCGTTGCAGGTGCTTGATAAATGACTTTTCACATTTTCCAGAATGTCATCGTGCTTAGGAGTATTAACAATGCTGTCCATAATGTAAAGTTCGATAATTTTTCGACAGGAATAGTCCTTGTGGAAAATTAGGTTTCTATTACAATGACTTGACTTCGAAAATTTCCAATACATATTACAACGGAGTTCCACTGCTTATCGTCCAATTTGTAAGTTAGGTGTCAGCATTGCATGTTCCTTTTTTGATTGTCTGCAAGCACCGGTTTTTCTGTTACGTAAAATGTAACAGGTATTTTTTGTTCTTGTACAAGTAGACTTTGAAATAAATAACTCTCGACAATTAGCACGTGTGTTATCCTTTACAATTCCTATGCAAGGATTTCCAAAATGTGTACTGCGTGATAATTTAGTTATGAAAATTGGAATACTATCTTTTTGGCCAGTATGGGTTATAACATGGATATTGTTGTGATTAAAATAAAAAATGGTTATAGCGCTTGCTCCATATGAATATGCTTGGGATATTTTGAGTAGAACAAATAAGTGATACAACCAAACGACGAAATTACGGTTTTGGAAACTTTTATATGATACCAGGTCACAGGCGTAATTAAAGTGTATCTAATCGTCCCTGCAAACCTCAAGTTTTTAATTTGGGCTGTTCTACTAACAATTTTAAGGGGTATTAGGATTTCCAATTGCGCCTTCTATCGCCCTATGCTTCTCCACCTGCGCCCAGTTGTGATGTAAAGAGAATATGTGTAAAACAACTAAGGTTTTTCTGTATTATATATTATGGCAGATTATATATTTTAGTTAAGAAACAGATTAATCGGTTGTTCTAATCCATATTCGTTTACATCTTATTTCTTGTCATTTCTCATTTTCTCTATTTCAAAATCTTCCGATGCACAATATTATTGCAATTTCATACAATTCGTTTTCCGTCAATCATAATATATTTTGATTTGTATGTAACAGAATGCTTTATTTATTCAATTTGCTTTATTGCTTAAAAGTCTGCTTTGATTACGTATAAAATTCTTTATGCATGTTTTAGTAGTCCCTCGGTAGTTCTCATTTACAAAGGATCTAAATATCCTGAGACTTCATTTCTGACAAATTTTATGTCTCCAAAGGCATCAAATTCTTGCAACGCGTTCACTTTGTGTTCTCTATTAATTTTCTCTTCCTAGGGATTGTTTGTCGCGTCAGTAATGTTAGTTTACACTTTTTGTCTTCGCTTGGGTTAAACCATCTTTGAAATTTATGTTCTCCTCTATTATTTTTATGGCTACTTCTGGTAATTTATATTTCCTAGAATTTACAAAAAATACAGTTGTCAAATTAATACTTACAAATTGATTAAGTTCATTTAATAGACCACATTAAGGAAAATGGATGAACTCAGCAATAATTAATCTTTTATCAATAATCAAATTATTTATAATTAATTATCTTCGTAATTGTCTAAATTGCCATATTGCGCATAAAAATTAAATTACGAATTAATTGTGAGTAGTAACATATTTAAGGAATGGCACCTGATGTATATAAAGCTAAGAAAGATTGATTTAGTAATCAGCTGTATGTATGTTTATAAATTTAAATCCTCAAAATAGAAATTCCAGGTTTAAGTAGTTAAGATTTATAAAAGTCACGTACGGAAAAAATTTAAACTAATCGTGAGAACTTTAGTTAAGAACTAGGTAACTCAAACTTACAATCAAATTTCGAATACTTGCAACATAAGATGTGATCAACCTGCAATTAAAGAAGTATTTTATCAGTTAACCGGGCCTATCTTAAAATAAACTCCGTAAAAAAATAAGTTACCCATTTAATTTATAACGTGTTATAAGAGGTATCATTACGAGACTGCTTAACACGTTAACTAATTAAGAAAATCAGCTAATCGCGACGAAAAAACTGGCAGATTGAATAAATTAACGTGTTGTGCTTCAAGAAATCGAAATTAACAAAGAAAATCTTTCACCAAAGAAAAGGTAACAGATATAAATCACGGCATATTAATTTATTAATATACATATATAAATAACTGATGATGTGTGGATGTAAATACGTATATTAGATAGACATTTAATTCATCAACACTTTGTAATAGCTCAAGTTCAGATTAATTCATATCTATGCAAAGATAGTTACAGTGTTTATGCTTTCTTAAAATTATATTTCTTTAGAGACAGAATTTACTTAAAACGAGCATATTTAACCGCTATAATCCTTAAGATAGCTATTACATTTTATTAACATAAAAGCTCTTTACAATTAGTAAGTTTAATTTTTTTAAACTATCAGCATTGGAATATTAAATTAACGCTTTAATAACTTTTATAGAATAATTTATTGATTTTAAATTAAGATATTAATATAGAAAGTCTTAGTTGCTGTAGTATTGTTAATATTTTACTTAGTGTTTCGTAATTTATTTGCGACTTAAATTGTCGCAGGCTAAATTGTCAATAACGCATGTGGCAGAAATCAGGAGTGTTTAACTACGGCCGGCAAAGTTTCAGTGGAGCGAGGTGTAGTTCGTCGATGCTTGCGAGGCTAAACATTGTAGAATTAAGACAAAATCGGTAAAGGTGGGTGCCACTGATCTCAAACTGCAATCAGGCGATGTTGGCGAAACACCATGTATATCATGATGTTAGTGACCTACCTTAAAATTGGAGACAGACATTCTAGCGGTACTGCAGATACTGGATTAATACTGAAAGAAAATGTACAAATGCTAAAAGTGCTCTTATTTATAATCGCTCTGTATGAGGCGAAGTGCTAATCGTAATTATAAAATCAGGAGTGAAGCCCCCTTTCCGGTAAATAACTGAACTAGATCTTTATCTAATGATTATTAAACCAAAGATGAATCGAGATTATTAATACACCCTGTATATCAAAAGTGAATCGAATTGTCTATGATAATTTCAAGTTCAACCAACGCGGTACAAAAATCAAAATATGCTGCACTTGCTATGAATTATTTTCAAAATGCTGAAGGCAATTTAGATCATAATTAACGTTATAAATTTTACTTGAAACAAATGCTTTCTCATACACTTTTCAAAATAACAAATTCTGAACCAAAATTAAATTTGTTAGGCACACACTGACTTGTTAATAATATTAAGCAATAAATGATGGTTAGAATAAATAAAAGGTTAAGTTGAACACAAAACACACTATATTGTTTAAATTCAAAAATTACATTTGTACACAAAAGACGGAGTCGAATTCGAAAATATAATTGGAACAGTGATCTTTACATTAGCCAAAGAAATCAAGGATTTTGTTTACTAGCAAAAACTAAATTAAAGGTGGATTTAAAAATCCTATTGGAGAACAAACCTTAATGACTTTAACGACAATTGTTGACGTAAATATCAGATATATATATAGAAAAACAAAAGAAATCAAGCATAAAAGAAGGTACTCCGTATACTAGTTTTCATAAAATCAAATAATGGGTTAGAAATTACTGATTAAATTAAGATACGATTAAAGTTATTAAACTAAATTCTATAATTCACAACAAAAGGTTCATTTAAACGGTTGAATAATTAATGCGTAGGAAACTCATTGGTTTGGATTCCAAAAGAATTATAGAAACTCTTCTTTAATTTCTCTGAAGTGATAATAAGTTAAATCGGGAACCAATGTTCCTTATTAATAATTGTTACTATTGAAAAACTTAAATTTTGCAGCAAGGATTTGTGACAAAGGCAAGATCGCCGAGCACTCTGGTTTTTAACGGTGAAATAATCTAAATTTCCAATTACAGGTGAAAGAAGGCTCTAGTCTTGGAAGCGCTTCTACTTCTTTATTCTTAGGCTAGATAACCCCCATGGGTAGGATGATACATATAAGGAGTTAGCCGTTTTTCTATTAAAAGGTGTATCCCAAACCACTTAGATTTACTGTTTGTATGTCGGAAACCAGGCAGGTACTTTATAGCTTTAATAAATATCCATATTATCCCCCTAAAAATAAAGAAGACACCCCCGAACCAGCACTCAATACTTTTTACTACCTAACACAAGCGTATATGTTTTACTACTGCTGTCCTCGCGCATCAGATTCTTTTCTCACGGGACTGTCCGTCTTTTTCGCCCGATTAGATCATGCCCGTCAGCCAGGAACCAAGAAAATATCTTTATACATGTTGAATTGTAACTCAGTTAATTATTTCTTAAGCTTTAAATGGTATCATGACCGTTAATTTCTTGTGTGCATAACTTTTATACTTTGTAACTAACAGCTTTTAACCTTGTTTGTTCTTGACGCGTGGTCGTATTTGCATTCCCACAATTTTCTGAGATTTCTGATGTAATACTAACGGAATTTGAACTAAAATCGCTTTGCAACAGTTTAGAAGTAGAAATACGCGGTGTATTCAAATAGATTTTTAATTTGGTTTTATACTATCTTTTATAAGACGTATATATGAATTATTTTAATTAATTCTAGTCTAACTAAAATTATATGAGTCATTAACGTGCATGGTACTAAATGTTGCTTAATTTACCCAATATTTTTAAACAGCAAGAGCTGACAAAATAATAAAGGCTTAGGGAAAGATAAATATCTTTAGTCATAGTAAGACCAGAAGGTTTTATTTTTACTAAAGTAAATACATTATTGTAAATACAAAACTCATTGACCTAAAGTCGATGTTTTGGAGCGTCATACGAAAATAACAACTTCGTTGAGCTAAATAAATCATTTATAACAACTTTATTGTGACGCGAACCAAGTCAGCAGTCAACGTTAGTTAACCGGTTAACTTGTATATAATTTATAAAAAGTTGTGTGGTATATTTTATAAAGCTTACTTTAAGTACACCATAAAATAGTAAAATAATATATAGAAAACCTATAATACGTTATAAAAGAAAGCAATGTAAAACATTTGAGCTGTATTTAAAACGATGTTAAATGTACTTGATTGCTTTAGGTTTGTAGATTAATAGTAATAAAAATCGTTTAATGAATGGTGTTTTGTGCAAATAACTTTTAATGAAAATCTATTTAAAACTTATTTTATAACTACGATGATACGTACACGAAGGAAATTAATAAATTAAATGTATTTCTGATCAAAACGGTGGCGGACAGGCTTAACATTAATTTTAAAATTTATCTTTGACTTTTAATTAAAAAAATTGTATTTTAAATAAAATGACAATTTTTCCCTTCAATTGAAATCATTATACTGCACTTAAAATGTGGATTGTACAAATGTAATTTTATACTAAATACTCGATATAATTTATGAATATGGCAAAGAAAAAATGCCGAAACGTCAAATTTTAATTTAATATAACCATCCCATTTTATGCGAATAACTGAACCTCTGAAGGACATTGACTTTCATTATATGGGTTTATGATCCTAAAGTACTAGTAACAAACAAATTTCAAATGTAAAACGATGTACATTATCGTTAAGTATTGGGGGGTGTCACTGTCAGAGTGACATCCTATATTCCAGAAGTTACTATTTCTAGCAGACTTAAAAGTTAAACTAAAACTGGCAAGGATCTGCATTTCAACGGTTGGAAGAGATCCTAGGTGTTTCGGCTTAGGCTCATTAGATCAAATATACTGCGATATTTTAATCACACGTCAATTTTTTACTTTTAGTTAAAATGTCGCAGCTTGACTGAACTGAAACGTTGCAGTATTCCAAACTTTGACAATGATGTGTTCCAATATTATCTTTGGGTAATTTAAATTATTTTATATAGATTTTATTTTGAACCGTTCAGGTAGTGCAATAATTGGTGAAATATATTGTTTAATTTCACCTAGGAAGAATACTTCCCTGCCAATATTCTTCAACTGATAGCCGCTTATCCCACGAGATTAGATTATACGCATTTAAATGACTCATAAGAGGACATTTGTAAATTTTTGTATGGCACAAATTAAATTTACATAATCAGTGCAAAACTTTCAATTATTGTTGAGAAATAAATTTATACATAGGTCCAACAATTATTGGTTACTAAATCCTTTAGATCGGTGCATCGGTTAAAAATCCAACATAAATAAATATTTATTTTTAAACAAGTTATTACAAAGCTTATTATTTATCGCTAAAAATTTTGAATCAGGTAAGTAAATTGAAGACATTGTGAACTTTATGACGTATAGTTCGAAAAATGAGTTGTTTATAATCCTACGCATATCTACCGTACATAAATAATCTTATATTTCAGAGAGCAGGACGGGGGGCGGTTTTTCTTGTGGTACTTTGAATAT
>JAHWXV010094361.1:0-15636 GCA_024586415.1 Phrixothrix hirtus
TTATTTGAAAACCTTTTGTGATTAAATATTAAATTCCCTTTAATAATATTTTGATAAATACTGTTAATTAATTATTGAAATAGCAAATAAGTCCTAAATTTCATAATTAAAAATAAACCGTTACAAACATAGCAGTTGAGGCTGGTTGCTCCTTTCAAAGGGCGAGTTCTTTTCTCATGAGACGCAAAGTGCTGACTAGCTCTGTACGATTAACCAGTACGAACCACCTCCGTATCTTCTTTACTCTTGTAATGTATTCAATGGCATACACAATACAGAAACATGTTCAAACCTTCTTAGGTATTATAGTAAAAGAGTACTACTTTTCGTTTCAAAGTTTCGTTCCGATCCCTTTTCAAAACTTAAATTAAAATTTCGACAATAAAATTCTAATTAGAAAATAAAAATTAAAGTTAATTTTTAAAATAAAAGTAAACTAAATATTCGCAATAAAGAAATGTACTGTAACAAAAACATCCTCATCATATGAAATAAATTAGTATACACACGACAAAAAACGTATCAAGCAAGATCAACCTTCACAATAGAAATAAATATTCATTCAACAGAAAGGAGTACCCTTTTACAGTAACACCTAAGACAGTTTTATGTGTTTTCTATGTCATTAAATACTGTATAAGAATAAATTTGTTTGTAAAGAACTGTTAAACTTAATTTAAAATAACCACGAATCAATAATTCTTTGGTAATATTTCTATCGGGTGTGCAAATTTAAAACGAAAACATTCGGAAACAATATTACCATGGAGGTCTGATAAATGGCCAGTTTGAACATGAGAATACAACGTTTTCTTCAAAATGTTATTTTATTTCTCGACATAGTCCCTTTTAGCTCGATACACCTATAGCAACATTTTTGCAATTTCATTAGTAGTACGATTTATTAAGTCCTCGAAAATATGCATGTTTCCCATTAAACTTCCTCGTTTGATTTGAATCTCCTTTCACCAAGCCATTTTTTTAGGTTTGGGAACAAGAAGTAGTCACAGGAAGCTAGATCCGGAGAATATGGTGGATGTGGAAGTAATTCGTAACATAGTTCATCAAATTTCTGTCGAGTTTTCCATGATGTGTGAACTGATGCGTTGTCATGATGAAAAAACACTTTCTTTTTGGCCAAAATGGTAATTTTTACTTATTTCAACGTGCCATCTGTCCAGTAATGCCACATAATAATCTCCTGTGATTGGTTTTGCATTTTAAAGTAATAGATGCACTTTGTGCATACCAAAAAGTAGTCGCCAAAACCTTTCCAGCTGATGCAACCACTTTTGCTCTTTTCGGTATATTTGAACCAGCTTCAACCCATTATTTTGATTGCTGTTTTTTCAGGTGTGTAGTAGTATATCCATGTTTCATCTAGGTTATAAATTTAGGCAAAAATTCATCTGAATTGCGTTGAAACATCGCCAAACATTGCTTTGAAGTGACCACACGATTGCGTTTTTGTGCGATTGTCAACAAACGCGGCACCCATCCTGCTGACAGCTTTTTTATATGTAAATGTTCATGAAAAATGTTATCCACACAATATTTTGAGATGGATACGCTGTCAGCTATCTCATGCACTTTCACTTATAGATCTTTCAAAACAATATCATCGATTTTATCGATCATTTCTTTGATGGTCACTTCGATTGGTCTACCTGAACTATGTTCATCAATTGTGCTTATACGACGACGCTTAAATTCTGCAAACCAATAAATCATAGTTAAATTGGCTGGAGCAGATGTACCATAATATTTACTAAGCTTTTCCTTTTTTCTTTTGCGGATTTTCCACCCAAAAAATAATGCTTCATCGATGCACGAAATCCGTCTTTATACATTATTTTAACACAATCACAAGTTGTTCTCTTTTTATGACTGCCAAAAATAAACTAAATGACATGCAGCACCAAAAGTTTATATTGCAGTCTACTAACAGATTGTATTTGACAGAAATACGAGGGCTATCCGGAAAGTCAATTAAGTTTTCGTCTATAACCGCTTTGAGCGTCCACAGCCCGCCCATCTTGGTGTATGCGCGTTCCTTGGCTCAGTCAGAATCTAGATGTGTTAGCACGAGGTTTGTGTCGTTCCCCGTTATTTCACAATAACAGTTTGAAATGTGTGCCGCAATAGAAAATCCCGCGAGGTGTGAGATGCGAACTGTAATAAGGTTTTTCTTAGCGAGAAAATGTAAACTTACTGAAATTTATTGACAACTGTGTGAGGTGTACGGGAACAACGTTATCACTGAAGGTGGAGAGCATCAATGGTGCATTGAGTTTAAAAATGGCCGAACTAATGTACACAATGAAGAGCTAAGTGGACGACCAAGCATTGTGACTGATGAAATTGTTGCAAAAGTTGATGAAAAGGTTAGAGAAAACCGCCGATTCACAATAACAGGGCTTTCACTCAGTTTTCCACAAATTTCACACAGTTTGTTGCATGAAATTATTTCTCAGAAACTGAGATACGACACTACCAAAATTTCTGACAGAAAATCACAAGAATCAGCGTATGACAGCGTCATTGACATTTCTGGACTCCTACGAGACAGATGGCGACTCATTACTGGATTGAATCTTAACGGGAGACGGGAAGTGGGTCAAACATGTGAACTGCAAGACTAAATTGCAGTCTATGGAGTGGAGGCACACAAATTCCACAAAAAATCCGAGAAAATGCATGCAAACCTTGTCTGCAAGGAAAATTATGGCAATCGTTTTTTGCGACAGGAAAGGCGTGCTTTTTATTGATTTACTTGAACGTGGAATAATAATAAACTCTGAGAAGTATTGCCAAAGTTTGCAAAATTTAAGAAGAGTGATTCAGAGCGAGCGTAGAGGAAAGTTGAGTTCAAAAACTTTGTTTGTTCACGATAACGACCGACCACACACGGCAAATGGCACCCGATAAGTCCTTGAAGACTTTCAGTGGGAGGTTTTTCCTCATCCACCATACAGCCCGGACCTTGTACCCAGCGACTTCCACCTCTTCCCAAAAATGAAGTCGTAGTTCGCAACACAGCGCTTTGATGACTATGAGGAGCTGAGGAAGGGCGTGACTAATTGGTTGAAGTCTCAGGCGGCAGAGTTTTATGACATACAATTTTAAACTTTGTTTGCCGCTATGACAAGTGCTAGATTTGTATGGTGACTACGTTGAAAAGTAGTATTTCGGTGCCACTTTCAAATGTATATAATAAACTTTTTTTTTGTATTGACTTTTTTTTACAACAAAATGTAATCGACTTTCTGGATAGACTTCACAGTATACATTTGGTGATCAGTGGTGTCATCTCTTGGAAACCGGATAATTATCAGACCGCCCTCGTAAAGAACATTTAACATATTTTTTGGGCTTTATGACTACAAGTTACATGTGAATAGATTCTTTGGGGAAGACTAAACAAGTAGAATTTTCACTATTTTCTCTTGTTAAATAATTGTGCGCAATTTCTAAAAATTGGCTAACTAATAAAAAAGTTATATCAAAATTATCAAAAAAAAAACTAAACTTCAAGTAACTTTATCGTCACACTAAGTGAGCTGTACTTATATCTATTTTCTTAGTATCTTTCGAGTTATTTAATGTGGTTTCTGCTTCACTAAAATTGTTACGATAAATAACGAGGCTGTAGCGTTCTCCGTTTTACACGAACAGTTTAATAAAGTTAATTTTGTTTAATAAATAATTATATATTATAGTTTAAAAGAAAAAGGAGTTCATAATAGGGGCTCTTTGGTGTAAAAGGAAATACGTACAATTAGCTGGGAATTTGAAATATGTGAACAACCATTTCTCATTACACAACAAATGCGAATATTAAGTTTTTGCTATGTACACAAATTTCGAATTCATAATTAATAATAACTACATTGCCTTTCAGAAACCTGAACTCTGATTATAAATTCGTTTTAAACTATAAAGCAGTATTCAGATTCAACTTTGTTAAATGACTTTATATCTACTATTTTTGATTAATTTAATTAAGGTTACTACAAAGAGCACTTCAATCTCAAATATATAGCACTAAAATGAAAATTAATCACTTAATTATTCTAAATTTTTTAACTTTGCGCGTGGTTGCAGATCACATTTTAATTAAAGTAAGCTGTTATAACTTTTCTTGCTTTTATTACGTTTTATTGCGTTAATTACGATATTAATAAATAATAACAACAGTTATAGTTTAATTTTCGATTTCATAGCTTATATACACACGAATATATAATTTACCCAATCTGTGAACGTTTTGAAGAAACTGACGGAGAAGTGTTGAATTGAATATTAAAAAACCGTTTAAAAGCAAGTTTTTCACTGAATTTTCAAAAATTTGCACGTTCAATTTCTTCCAATTTTGTATGGTCGTTTATAAATATATGCTTACATATATTATATCTTTTTCAGAATTTTTAAAATATATATAACTTTTTGTGCTGTTTAGATTAAACTTAAAACAATGCTGTCTATAACAAGTACGTAATTGTTACTATCTATGCTATCACACGTTCTAAAGAAAGTAAATGCTACCCAATTAACTAGATTCTTAGAAGACAACAATATTCTGAGTTATATGCAGCACCGCTTTCGTAAAGGTAAATCTACCGCCTCTGCTATGGTCTTTATATTAAACAGTTTATACAAGGGCCGTTTGAAAAGTTCATAGAACAGATATGACAGAAACCGGTCATAGCTTTTGAAATAGATTTAGTTTTTAACATCCTTTCCCGTAACTTCAAAGTAGTTTTCCTAACGCTGCGCCCATATATTTATTTCATTCTTGAAGTTAGGACGGTCCCGAGGGGGGCCTTATGCCCCTGAGGTTAGTAACATTAGATCCTCGAATGTTAGCTTAATTATTTTCAATTGTAGAAGCTATCCTATACCCCACTGTGGTGAGTGGTGCATGCAAGCTAATTCAGGGATTTTAAGTAGGTGTTCAAAAATTCAGGAGATAGTCGTAAATAAGGGCGCCACTTTGTTTTTAACAAATTGCGGAAAGTTTATTGTCCAAAATTCTGTTATCATAGAGGCCGGCGAAACAAAGAAACTGATCTCTAAATCTTTAGATCGAAGACTGTAGCAATACATACTTATAGTCAGGTAGCTTTTGATGCACCCCGCTGGGTTCTCCTTAGATCAGGTAAAATTCCAACCACCTTACTAAATTGGTTATTTACTTAAAAATTAACGAGTTTCTGAAAGAAAGTAGCGGTTATTATAACTACAGGTCCACATATAAAGAAATAAGATCTGTACTTAAAGATCGAATATAGTGATAAGTAAAGAATGTGAATCTTAACGATTTACATGTTTCCCCGGAAGGGAATAATTGAAAAAATAATTCTCTATATCTAAATCAAGGGGCCCTTGCGTTGCTTATAACTAAACTATCCTAAAATGAATAACAAATTATATTTGCACTAATGGCCTAAATAATCTGAACAATTAAAATTTAACCAAAATAACGTTAGTCGTTTATTTATGATATTAACGAACTCGTCTTAAATTTGTACGTGATCGACTAATTCGTCCCAGCAGGGTTTATTTAACGAGTGTAGATCGGTGGAGTTTAAATAACGGATAAACCACTTACTTGGTGATTTGAAGACCGTTGAGTTCCTGAAGGAGTTGAAAATAATAGACGTGTGACCTCGGATATCCTGTTTATCGTATAAGTAACATACAATCTAGTCGAATTTAAACCCTTTGGTTCCAAATCCACCGGGAATTGAAATTGACCCTTTTTATTACTAATTCGCTCGAGGCGAAAATAGACCAAATTTCTATCAATTCGATCCCCTAAAACATCGTTCGGGTAGCTCTTCAATTTTATTCATAGAATATCGCCCGGACACGCACTACGGAGCGCAGATTAACTCGCCGCTAATGGAACTCTACTATGCGTAAACGAAGTATTTCTCCTTGAAATTGAAGAGGGAACACGAGTGGGGTTAATGTTTATTTTTAGACTTGTTAGCCTTCACAGTGGAATTGTTAAATAAATATTTTAAAAAAATGCTCCTATGTTTTATAAAACGTAAGCTGGGATTTTCGAATTATAATAATTGTTAATAAATTGAAATTATACAATTTACAAATTTACCATTGTGATTTTGGCATAAAACTGATAATGGTAATTCACCAAATGGATTTTAGTATTATTACGTGGATATATGTACCGGGTGTTTTCAAATGAATGACCAATGTTGTAAGAATTTCAGACGCGTTTACAAAGTGTTTTCCGAAAAGCCTGCAAAATACGCTTCTACAGCTGCAATCGTTTCTTTATTGGCCGAAAAACGCTTACCAAGCAGGAATTTCTAAATTTGGAAACAGGCTAAGTTAGAGGGAGCTGAATTTGTGAATAGGGTAGATGTTCCAACTATTCGTGATTTAATTCATTAATCTTTCCCGTCGCATTGATGAAACTTTATTTCATTTTCAAATCGGTTGCTTTTATTTAGTTTATCTAAAAGCTTTACATAGAATTCTCCTGTTGTTGTTTTTCCTTCTTCAAAATAATCAACCATTAAAATTAATTTCGAATTCCAAAACATAGGCACCACAACCTTTACTGTCGATAGAACCAACTTTTTGACTGCTCTTCGGTCTCTGTCGTGTAGTGACGAATATATGCTCCGCCCATAGTTGTAAAGTGATCCAAAATCAATTTTGTCTTCTCAAGATGATTCAAAGATTCCTAATAAGCCGCATTCGAACGAGTTTGTGTTTAATTCTTAGCACAAAACTTTTTCACATCTAATGTTTTATATAAATTGTACCACGCAGGTTTTATTCAAATGTCTATGAACTCAACAATTTCACGTAGCTTTCTTCACCGATTGTCCAATGTCATATCATGAACTTTCTAAACGATTTCTGGTGTTGTAGTTTTTAAGCTGCCACTACAAGTCATCTTCAGTGCCTGTGCAACAGGAATAGATGCTTGTAACCAATTTATCGTTTTAGAATGGCTTTCGATTACTTTTTAATCATTTTTTACCAATAACTCTATTACAGTACGATGTTTCAAATTTTCCATTTTTTAAAAAATGCAGTTTACGTCGGCCTCGAATGACTTGTAAATAATGAATAAATTGACAAATCGAATTGTAACTTGATATGTGCTCATATGACAAGAATTTATGTATTACGGACTAATATTTATAGTTCTGGCACTGAATAATGGCTGGGGCTCCGCGCATCCTTCAAACCACTCTAGTATGGTAAATGAAATTGGTGAGATAGTCTCTATTATATTTGTCAGAAGTAATTGGCCGTATGTATCGTAATATCCTATTACACAAAATGGAAGGTTATTGTTTAAATGACAAATTCTACATGTTTATTAAGGGGCTATCGTATCGCGAGGTTCACTAATAAGCAATTTACACCATAAAACTGGTTCGTTTAATATACTTTTACGGGTATCAGTCATTTTTCCTTAAGTCGACAAAAGAAATCGCGCGGTAAAAAAGGTCCCGCATGGGAAGTTTGTGGTTGCTCAAATACTAAGCTTCACTTCAGTGAAGTAAATTGCATTTAAGAAATCTGGAGAATATCTATAATTTAATATAGCATTGCGCATTGCGGATGTCGTTAATAGGTGCGGGATGTATGACTTGGAGTATTATGCTAGTGTTATATTTGGTGTACGTCGTTTTGGCATTACCTTTTGATGTGCATCTTGGCTAACAAGATTATGGGAGTGGGTAGAAAATGTTTATTTATTCGTAATTTAGAACGTATGGGAAGTAAACTGAATCTATATAGTTTTGCGGCTCTTTACACATTCGCAAGGCTAAGTCTAGTTCTTCCCAATTAAATTCGTTCGATTTCATATTTCACTTTCTGATAAGTAATCGATTTTCGGTTATTTTGATTTTTGGATTCAGTTTATATTACATTGCCTTAGTCAATTCTTACTTTTAGATGCGTCGTTCAAGTGCTTTTCTTTCCGGATTTAATCACGTGTTAAATGACTTGGGACAATTTTTTAATAAATTGATTTTTATTACATTTATTTTGGTTTTAAATTAATTTACCTAAAATTTTCGCGCACTTGGCTTAGCTTTTCTTAAAATATTCCTGAATTGTCGCATCATATTTCTAAATTAGCGAACTTGTGTCTATTAACACCCATGCATTACGCTTTTATTATTTACATTTTTCATCCAGGATTTTTATAAGGTACTAAAACGATGCTCTTAATTTGCACAAATTATTTTTTTCGCATTGCTTTAAAGTAGCCCTGCATCGGTCACACTATACATAGTCGATTTCAATAAATTAGCTACGGTTTTGAAAATTAGAATGACGCTCAACAACTTTTAACTTATTCTTTCCACTATTTTTGTTGGTGGTGATGAGGCATTAGCTTTCAGGTAACAGAGCAGCTTAAATTTCATTAGACATGTTTTCCTGTTCTGACAGACGCTGTATGTTGCTTTAAAAACAAGTTATTTAATTATTTGCTTAGAATTAAGGCATTTTTCTCAGCTAGGTAGTGAAGTTCTTAGCTTTAACTGATTGACGTTCTATTGCTATAGGAATGATGATACCGAAAATCAATTCGATGACCTTGATGCTGGTTCCGTGTTAAGCTATCAAATTAGACAGATAATTCTTGTAGATTTGGTTAAAAATATTTGATAAAAGTAGCCAGTATGCGCCTTCAGGAATTCACAGTAAAAAAGTAACATCAAAGTTATTTTAATGTCTTTGTACTAGGACAGGTTGTTGCAGGTGCAATTATGACACCCTTTCAGCCAAGATTGGATAGTTGGAAGTAATAAGAGTAAGACTAGGTATAAGTGGAAATAATGCCTAGCAATTACATTGCGAATTTAAAGGGAACTGCTCGAAACCTGAATCAGCGTAGGCGTATGCTAGCCGCTGTTGTTACGACTTAAATTGTCGTACCGTATTGTTGATAACCATTAAAATTAATTAAATACAACTAATTTATGAGCAAGCCTATATTCATAAGTAAAAATAAAAATACAGTTTAACTATTCATATCAGCCTAAATTGACATGCAAAAAGCAGTATTAGAATTAAATAGATAAATAGATTTAAAATATTTTCTTAAATACAATTAGTAGAATTATGTTTATTGGTAAACATAAACTTTAAATGCATAAAAACACGTTCACTATGATTAACGGACGCTTATGCTAAATGTTCCACAATAATAAGCTAACGACGTAAGACAATTATTTCATTCTACAGAGCTTCAAATAACTTTAAATTATATTCGTGAAGTTGACTTACATCAAAGAAAGGATATCCATATAAATCTAGATGTAAAAAGAAAACCGCCGTCATTTCTTTTCTGTGCAAATTTTCCAGGTTTATTTCTTAACGTATAGGTGTTTTAGTATTTGAAAATCGTTATACTACTAAATGAAGACCCATTGATCCAAACAATAAAATAATAATTTCTCGACCCTGTCTGGAATATTTCAAAGCCACCGGCGTTAATTAAGCCATTCAGCATAATTGAAAGGTAAAATGTGTTAGCATACATATACTCTAACCATAGACAACCTAGAAAGCTAGTTAAAAGACATCTAGATATATCAATTACCAGATTTGATACCTAAAAATCCGATCATTAATGAAAGAGTAAAAAAGGCTAATTTTAGAACTTAGTAATTCACGCAAGTACGTGATAGATAATTGTAATGCGTGCGGAATAACGTGATTGAAGTTAGACATTTTAATAAAGGTTTATTTATATTTAGATTAATATAAATTTCTAAAATAAGATTTTGAGTCTTAAATACTAAGGATACAGTCTTCATTGACTTAAAATTACACTAACCGATTTGTGTAAATTAGCTTTGTAGTTTGTATAATTGGTCCATTCATTTTTACACATTAATTTTCTCCTTTCTTATACATAATTTTACACATATGTATGAGATTAAATAAAATTTATTTTTGACTGTGAGTAATTTTCGTTAAAAAATTTTGTTAACACTTTATGATAATAAATAAAGTATAAATAACAGCTGGGTGGGTATTTTGCTTGAGAATTTAGAGATCGACAGAGTATTGATAAATAACTCTACTGAAGGTGAAAGGGTATAACAAGTAGAAATGTAAAAAAGGTTTATATTTTCCTTTGTTAGATCAAATTAATGTTCTTTTATTGATTAATATAAAACAATATAAGGCACCCGCTCAGCTATAGGTCTAGTTCAGTTAGCGCTAGACTGCTACACAGGAATACCGGAAATTTACCGATGGGCTTCTGGCCACATACATATATAACTATAGAATTAAATAAAATGTTATTAATTTACTAAATTTAAAGATGTAAGTCACAATAAAACATTTTTTGAAGATTTAAATCTGCATCAATTAGTCTAAAAGATGTATGTACTGAAATGAAGGTCTCTTTAAAGAAATATTCCCGGTAGGCCCTAATATCGTCAGCCCGGCGCTGGCTGCTCGTTTAATTGATCCTATTAATCTAAATCTGCACTAAACAAATTTAGCAGGCGTTGCCCGCTTATAAAGGATATAATAGCGAGTTAAAATTGCCTTTAATGTAATAGACATACCTTTTTTTCATCAAAAGTCAGTATAATTAATTTAAGAGAGTTAATCTCTATATCAAACCCACTTTGCTTGCTGTTTTCAGAAAAGAGTCTATTTATTTTCTCAAGGTAGTTGTTCAGGTGAATTAAGATTTTGATTAGTTTTTAAGACGGTAGGTACTTCTCACTAGTTTGAGAACATTTTTTGGTTACAGTTTTATAAAATTATTGGGTTTCACAGACATAGTTTATTATATTTTAATCAAATTGTATCTAGATTTATACTTTGACCCTGTATGCTGGGTCCGCGCGAGATTGATACCGTTTCGGCATCTTGCAGTTGGAAATTTCAAGGCACAATTATCAATGTAATTTTATTAATTACTCTAACTTAATTCATTCTTCCTTCTAAATTGTTGAAGGAAATTGAGCAAATAAATTTGCTAGTGCTTTATTTTGAAACAAATTGAATACGCTGTAACGGTTCAAAACGTAGTCTTTGGGTCACAGGTTTAATAAAATTAATTTATATTCTTGCAGCCGGGATTGCTCATCGGTGGGAATAGGTTCAGTACGGTCTAGTAGAGGGCAATAAGGCGGTTAGTGCTCTCTCTTGGAATGGCTCGTATTCGGTTATCCTAAAGAGGAGAAGTTGTGTATTAAAATGGAGCAGCTCTCGAAAGCGGTCGCGACTTCTTATGTGAAACGACTTTTCTAATAATATATTTGATAACTAAGCTCGGCGTAAATAATAAATGGATAAAACCTTCAAAAGTAATTTTATTCTTAATAAAGGAAGTAATAATTCAAAAGAACACTTTGTACATATTTACATTGGCTGATATTTAATAATTACAATTTAAACAATTGGATTTTAAATAATCGAAAGCTTTCAATGCGAAAAGGCGTTCTTGATGTGAATGTAATTATGACAGATACGTACGGTCGCTTTCGCTGTCAGCAAAGGGAACGTGGGCCGTCCGACGTGACATTCTGCACTCCTGATATTTATGAATTTCGCCGGCCTAGTTCAGTTTCCTTCCAGCTGCGAAAGGGGTCGCGTCACTTGCGTCACTTCGCGTAAGGATTCGGACGGTCTAGACAAGACACCTTGATCCACGCGTGACAGATACCACTTGGTTCATGAAGACATCATGGAGTGCGAGCGTCAAACAGACTTTCGCAGCTTAGCCAACTCAAAGGTGTTTGACAACAGCGTGATCACGGATAATAGCGACGTCTGAATGCTCACTACTGATTCAACTCAACGTCTATGCGTCTTACACTTATTGATAAGCATATAGCCCATGTGCTTTGATTAGCAATAATTTTATTTATAACGTAATATTGCGCAATTCCAATTAATGCTTTTTTGTTAATTAAACTCGGTTTTGAGATTTTTATGTTTGTTATACATTTCGGTAACAACCTATATTCATTTTGAACGATTTCTTAATACTTTGGTTGGTGCATAATATTTCGTCATTTTTAAGTTCCAATTAATTACATTTTATTTACATGCAGGTTACTGAACAATATTTATTTATTCTTAAATTAGTTCATGGTCACTTCTTACGGTCTTTTTGAAATGTCTTATCAGTTTAATCTTCTGGTATTTTCGGGGAAACACAAGATGTGCGTGATTTGTTGCAAATCAGGTTTCGCGTCGCTCTTTCACATTATAATATTTCGCTGGAAATGTTACAACGCATTGTTTTTTATATTGATTCCTCCTGTAAAATCATTTGGATAGATTCACCATATCTTTAATACCATTAATTTTTTAATTTTAAGACTATTTATTGGAGATGGATTTTCAATGTTAATTGAAGAGATGCATGAACAACTAAATTTCACATGTGGAAAGTTAAGTGATGTAAAACCTTTAGTTCTTTTCGTATAATTTAGGGTGAGAACTTAATTGAATATTCATTTTTTATCGAAATAGTGAGAATACGTGAATTAATAACAAATTAGTGAAATAAAAGCTCACAAGCGCTTTGCGTTGTTTTTCGCATAAGTTCAGGTAGTAAACATACTGCCAATATATTCCAAAAATGTTAATAATTCTTCAACGCCGGTTTAAAATATATTCAGTTACTTAATTCACATATTTTCTACCACTCATATATTAATAACTATACAGGGTGTCCGCGATATAAAATACATTATTTAGCACAAGTGAACCCAAGCGTTTTGTGAACATAAATCTGTAGGAATTTTTAATTTCACCTAAAAAAAAATTTCGTGTAAAAATCTATCATGGATACAGATCTGTAATATCCTTTAGCATGAAACGTACTTAAAAACATAAATATGACTGCTTTTTTTGGCAAAATATTGTTACCTTCACTATTAGTCAAGGTCACCAGCTGTTTTAATAAAAGTAGTCGAGCGTATTTCTTTAAATCATCTTCTATGTGGTAAAATACTATTGCTTATTAATTATAATTATTTACGCATTAATTATTATAAAATTATTTGATAGATATCTTAAATTGACATACGTTTTATTTACATTATTTTGCATGAACATATTAAATTTTTAACTATTTTCATAAAACCGAAATTATACACCAAACAAGCGAGTACAAATATTAATAATATGAAGATATTTTTTTATCAAGAAAATTTAATATGTTAAAGCGGTTTTGTAAAAGTGAAAGTCATTTAAAAACCTGGTTTTTATTTTGAAGATTTTACAAACTTACACAATTAATACCCACTAGAACTTTTAATGAAGAAAATAAAACTTTCCATTTCAAACGATAATCAGAGGTAACTCTTAATAACATTTGTGAATATTCATTAATGAAGTCGTATGCGTCATGCCGAAGCCGTTCGTTCGGTTTCGGCACTGATGAGTTGTGTAGTTGACCAGTGTAGTTGGTTAATACAGTAGACCAAATTAAAAGCAGGGGCGGGATGAAAACTTTAACTGCAAATATTTCGAAAACTATGCCATTTAGACACAGTTTATAAACGTTTTTTGTCGCGCACATTAAGATGTGTCTGCTGTTAAAGTAATGTCCCTTATATCGCGGATACCTTGTTGGTGGGCATCATGGAAATTTGGAGGGTGGTATAAATTATTAGAAATAGCTCTATAAACTAGTATACAAAATTTTTTGGGAAGTATAGAATTTCAGACACGTACTAAGTTTTCCTATTATGCTATTTAGCACAACAATTAGCCGGAAAACAAATGCAATAAATATTCATTTAGTAAAACCTACAACTATGATAAATATCTCGTCGTGTAAATAAAAATCTGGTGTGAGACAACACACGACTTTCCCTTACGCACATGGATATGCAAATAGTGTCCACAAATGATTAAATTATTATTTATGTTTACTTTGAAAAAAATAATTGTAACGGTCACCCATCCAAGTTACTGACACGCGAAAGTCTGCTTAACTCGGGAAATTTTCTCAGATAACTTGGTTCAGCGCACTTTTACAGAAAAACTGTTAAGTTCACGTAAAAGGGCATTGAAAGCATAATAAACATAGAAAGTTTAACAAAAATTTAAAACTGTTTTTGAGAGAAACGCAAAAAATAACTTAAAAATCCCAAGAATAACGTGGCACTTCCTGTCATTCATTTTTAACTAAATTCTTAAGGTCTCATGCGCGCGTAATAAAAGAATTAATTATAAAATGTCACCTTTATATGATGTTTTGTTTGTGTTTGTGTTGTGTTTGTTTGATGTTCACAATTAATGCTCCAAGTACCTCCAGTTACCCGATTTTTGAAAATTTATTAGAGAAACTGGTTAGTTCATATAAAATGGAATGAAGTAACTAAGAAATATACTAAGTTTCAAAAAAATACTTACAGCCGATTTCAAGAAAATTGCGGAAAACGAAAATTCGGAAAATATACAAAAATGACAGAAATAAAGTGGAACTTCCGGTTATTAGATTTTGACCAAATTCTTGATTTGGTATTCGAATGCAGTTATGACCACAAGTATAAATTTTCATTCAACTACGATTTTTAGTTTCATAGTTATTTTATTTAGAATTAACGGTGAAGGTACTTCCGATTACTCAATTTATGGAAATCTTTCTGATAAATAACCTAAACTGTGTGAAATGTCATTAAATTGTTAAGAAATGCAATAAGTTTAAAAAAATCGTTACAGCTAATTTCGAGAAAATCGCAAAAAAACGAAAAATTCGGAAAATACCTAAAAATAACAAAAATAAAGTTGTATTTCCGGTTATTGGATTTTAACCAAATTATTAATTTAGCATACAAAGGTACTTGGGACTTCAAATATAAATTTTCATTTATCTAGGACTTTCAGTTTCATAGTTATTTTATTCATAGTTAATGGTAATAGTACTTCCGGTTACTTATTTGACGGCGATTTTTCTGAGAAACCGGCTTAATTACGTGAAAGGGTATTGATTTCTACGAAATACAATAGATTTAAAAAAAAGCGTTACAGCCTATTTCGAGAGTAAAGTAACACATTCGATTACCAAGTTTTAGTGAAATTGTTCTACGACTTTTCGTTTTCAAGATATCCTGTTCACACACACATACACACACACACACACAAACACACAAACACACAAATACACCCACACACACACACACACACACATACACACACGACCACACACACACAAACATCCACACACACGCGTACGCACCCATTCACTCACGCACACACGCAAAAACATGGTTTTCGGACTCAGGGGGGCCTAAAACGTGTATTTCCACTAAAATTTCGTCATCGAAAATTTTGGACGAAAACAATACTTTCTCTATACTATATTTCATATACGTAAGCGAAAGTAAAAAGTACTACTATTCTGGGTTAGCGATAGCACTTGCCAGTTCATATTAAAAAGTGATACATGCCTTTTTAAATTATAGTATTCTTTTTACATTTGTGACGTTTCGGTTGTTGCTGAACGGCACAGTGTAACTTTAGGAACTTGCGTTCTTTCCGGCGGTAGCTCTTGGTCGTGAGGGGTGGTTCGTCGGGTGGTTAATTGTTTGGCATTGCTGATTCTATCCTCCCGGGTGGTGCGAGATAGTTCTTCTTGCAGTG
>JAHWXV010094386.1:0-17366 GCA_024586415.1 Phrixothrix hirtus
TAAAATTAAAATAATAGACTGACTGAATGATGAATGACTGAATGACATGCTAATTTATTAAGTGGGCACGTGCCCTTTAGAACGAGCCGCCACTGCTTATTCCTACAGTATTTTAACAGTCTCGCTTCCATCTTAAAAAGAATATGTGATTTAATACATAAAGCGTTGCGTTTAGAGAGGATTTCCACTTGAGCGTGCACCCAACCCTTGTTAAATTAGATGGTAATGTTGCTGGAATCTGTCCAGAACTCGTGGGTTGGATCCCCGCCCGAGTGAAATTTTTCTAAAAATGCGACTATTCCAAATATGATTATCTCATACATCCTCGCATTTATATAAGTTTCTGTTGACAATTAGACAATTTGGGTCGTATAATTTAATTTATACACAACTTCTTTTCTATACAATAATTTATATTGAATTTTCTCATGATTCAATTTATAGGAGCAGAAGAACAGAAGTTACCCTCTACATGAAGAAAAAAGATCACGTACTGAAAGAACTTAGTGACTATGACATCAAATTTTAAAGTCCATCAAAAGACTGCTAATGAAAATTGCCTTGCTTATACAAATAGAAAGTAGGTAATACGAATCAAAAGAAGAATCCTCAGAATTTACCTGACATAATTTTCAATTAATTAGTGACAGTTGCATAATGGAACTGCAACAATAAATTAACGCATGTTTAAAATTTTGTAAGATTTTAAAGATTTATTGTAACCCACCTAATTTTCCAGTAACTCCAATCAAAGAGATGCTTTTAGGTGTAATACGTTAGAGCAAGCTAAGTTTATAAATAGAGAAATAATGCAACTGTTGTGGGAAAAAGATTAACTGCCCGACATCATACGGCGGTGTTAGTATATGAAGAATGTTGTGTAAATATATCCTCATTCGTATAAAATTGGCACTGTGCAAAAAATAAAGGACCTAGATAAACGAAATTATCTCAAATTTTATCAAGGATTCCTATAGTTGCGTAATGATAACCCAGGTTTTGAAAATGAACTTTCTTCTGTGACAGACGAAGCCTATTTTTTCATAAATAGACATGTAAATAAACATTACTGAATTATATAAAATCCTTCTCAAATCCAAAAAAGCCCACTATCATCACCAAAGGCTATTGTCTGATGTGTTGAGGATAATCGTGAAATAGTGACGGTAGAATACATACATAACGATAAATACTTGAAAACCTTTCCGGCCATCAATTTGTAAATGTCAATACATAACGTTTCAATAAGATAACATGACAAGTTTTACAGCTATAATTTGCATAACATTCCAACAATAGATTTTTCATGAGTGCTTTGTTTCTTGGAACATTAATTTCAGCTAACTTGCAGCGTCTTCTAATGTAGCCTTTTCTTTCGAGATTTCTCGAAGAGCAGGGTGTAGTACAATAATTCAGAACGCCTTAAAAGTTAAAAGAAATATCCGTAATAAAATTGAAACTATCCTAGAAGTTTATGTTTGAAACGGTCAAGGTAAGTTTTATAAGAGCTTTGGAGAAATGTACTACGCAATATTGTATTACAAATCTCCTATTCGTCTTGTTTCGAATGTTTTTTGTTATCTTCCTGCATTGAATCAATAATAAGCTATTAATAAACAAAATTGATGTAGATAGATGTAGACATGGAAGCTATTGTTGTTAGATCATCGTAATTAACAATAAAAAAATTACTCTATTCTCATGTTAAAAAATTGAAATAACTTCACACCTATTTCAAATTTTTAAAATTAGTGTAAATAGAAGTTTCTCAGACTATAAAATAAAAATTTAACAAAGTTTAAATTGTGGACCGTTATAAAACCACGGGTTTAGATATAAATTCCATAGCGTAAAAATAAAGTCAAAATTGAAGGGCTACAAAACTATTTGTACGAAATAAAAACTTCTACAAGAAAAGGTCTTCGGTTGAAGTAAAATATAAAAAGCTCAAAGACACCTATGAAATTACGGTATCATTACCTAAATTACTCAAGCAGTAAAATACAAGGATGGTTGCAAAATAGGACGCCGATATGTAACGGTTCCCTAACGGCTTTCCATCACAAATCCGCAACCAACAGTTATAAAATCCAGAACAACACAAGAAAACCTTATCTTATTTCGTCGAATACGGTGATACATTAACCAATCGTTACGGTTTCGAGAGAAAGATCCTTTGATATAAATATGTGCATTCTACAAATCACTTTTCTCGTTAAAGTTAGTACTCAAGTAACTGAAATAAATTGCCTCTGATCAGTAGCCCACAGCAAAAATGAAGTTTATGGAAGAGTAACGTCAAAGAAAATTTTAAAATTTAAGTTTATAAACGTAAAGTTTTAAACGAGTTTTGTTTGAAACGCGCAAAAATTAAGGAAGTCAAAGATTGAACATTCCTACCCAGTTCAGCAGTTGGCCTAACAACAATCTTAAATGTTACCTGTATTAAAAGGAAATAACCAGAAGGAAGATGTATTATCATCAACACAAAGGTAATATCAAAATCAAAGTTACAACATAAGTGAATGTTAGAAGTTTTAAAACTAATGCCTTTTTAAAAACGAAGCACAAACTAATTTTACAAAAACCATTCATTGCAAAATTAATTTAATTTAAGTCTAAAATAAACCTTTTTCTATCTGTTTTTTAAATACCTTATTACACAGAATCATTCAACTGCCTATTTGGCAGGTACAAAGCTCTAAGGGATTTATCCGAACGGTTTATTGCATTTTGTTATATAACTGCTTCTGTAGGAATTTTATTATAATTGTAGATGTAAGAATTTAATTGCATAATTTGTATATTATTGTATTTTTTAATTACAATTTAAATAAATGTATAGAACTCATGTGGTTTGTTACTTAATGGTATACAGGGTATCCTGGATATAGAGACAATTATTGAACGCACGTGTACCCAGGACCTTTATGAACAAAAATCTGTAGACATTTTTAATTAAATTTTAAAAAATTTTTATAAATTTTGGCGTAAAAATCTATCCTGAATACGGGCCTATATATCCTTTGCCATCAAGCGTGCTTAAAAACATAAACACTACTTTGTTTTTGTTGACAAAGTATCATGTTACTTTTACTATTAATGTACTATTTGGAGTCAAGGTTACTAGCTGTTTTAATAAAAAATAGTGAAACGTATTTCTTTAAATTACCTAAATTTGTTTGTAAGTATGTAGTAAAATACTATTGCTTGTTAATTATAATTATTTACACATTAATTGTTATAAATTTATTTGATAAAGATCTTAAGTTGACACAAGTTTTAATTACATTAATTTGTAGGAATATACATTTTACGAAAAATTTTATGAAATTTATTAACAAACATTTAGATGTTTAACTATTTTCACAAATTTTCAATTATACATAACACAAGTGAGTGCAAATATTAATAATGAGAACATATTTATTAAAAAAAATATAACATCGTGCTAAAGTGGCTTTGGAGGAGTTAAAGTTATTTAAAAATGTGATCTTATTCAATAATACAATTTGTTTTTAATGAAAAAGTATCGGTTTATATTTATTATAAATATACTTTTTCGAGTAAAGGTCGCCAGCTGTTTTAATAAAAAGTAATCTAACGTATTCTTTTACATCATCTAAGTTTTCTTGTACTATAACACTATTTTTTATTAATTACAATTATTTATGCATTAATTATTATAAACTTATTTGATAAATATTTCAAATTGACGTATGTTTAATCCACATTAATTTAGATGAAGCTATTTTTTACTGTATACAAATTAGGCAATATTTTATCAAATCTATTTAGCGTTTAAATTTTTAACTATTTTCATAAAATTTGAATCATCTATACAACAAAGGTGATTGCAAAATTAATATGAAGATGTTTATCAAAAATAATTTAATTTTGTGTTAAATCGGCTTTGTAAAAGTGAAACTTATTTAAATGTTAAAAATGGCATCTATTAAGTAAAAATCCTGTTTTTATTTTATAGATATTATAAACTTGCATAATTAATACAGAACTAGAAATTTTAAGCAAGAAAATAAAACTTTTTATTTTAAGCATAATTAAGATATACATTTTCGGGTATTTAAATAACATCTGAGAACATTCATTGATGGTACTTAAAATCGTATGCGTCATACCGATGCTGTTCGTTCGGCTCGGTCACTGATTAAAGATGTATAATTGACCAATCATTTCTTATTGAATACAGTAGTCCAAATTAAAAAGCAGGGGTGGGCTGAAAACGTTAATTGAAAATATTTCGAAAGTTATGCAATTTAGACAATAGTTTACAAACCTGTTTTGTTGGCATA
Source organism: Phrixothrix hirtus (assembly GCA_024586415.1). Classification (NCBI taxonomy): domain Eukaryota; kingdom Metazoa; phylum Arthropoda; class Insecta; order Coleoptera; family Phengodidae; genus Phrixothrix; species Phrixothrix hirtus. The sequence goes on from JAHWXV010094386.1 coordinate 4,314, forward strand.
TTAAAATATGTCTTTTGTTAAAGTAATGTCCGTTATATCGTGGACACCCTGTATGGAAACATTTGTCGTAAATAAATGTTGGTGTGACCCACAAAATTTTAAAATAAATATTTAAACCGAAGTAAAAAATTTACCTTCAGGTAAGACATAATGGTACAGTAAATTTATTGTCCGGATAAAATGAATATCTCCCTCAGGCTTGTTTTAAATAATAAAGTCTGAAAATTGTTTGGTTACTTCCACTAAAACCTTTTAAAATTACGTGAAATACAGTACATAATACAGTAATTTAATAAATTGCTTATCACTGCCAAATACGTAAGCAACACTGTATACCGTTACTAAATATTTATGTCTTAAATCTATCTACTATTGATAATCTATAAAACGTTTAGCATACGGAAAGTTTATCCCCTACAAGTAATTCCTACCATAACTCGCCCCTGCCACCACTCGTACCTGGAAAACTCGTCCCATATACCATGAATAGAGCTAGAGTTTTCTGAAACTATATTTTACTTTATAATATTTTTAAAATGAAAGTAAAATAATCAAATATCAAAATTTATGACACACCTAGACATTGGCAGTGATACACCAGCATGTCAAAATATTATTGTTTGAGAAATAATACTTTATATCATAAAATATTTATAATAACTTATAAAGAATTGTATTTACCTCATTTATTACACTTTCGCAAAAATGGTGAATGGTTACTAGCAGTTAGTCTTGCCAAGGCTTCGCCAATATTCTGTAAGTATATTAATGTTAAAATATTTCCAATTATATAGGAGAAGCTATAAAAAGCAAGATGATTATTATAGCACATGAAATCGACCAAGTCGAGTCTAATTTATTTTTACTTTAAACCAAAGATATTTATTATATTCGTTTATTTCTGATTGATTTAGAGTACTATTTATTTTTACCATGGTTACACGCCAATGTCATCGCAATAACTAAACTCTACTCTAAAAGTCATAGTTGTATTAACTACAACGTTGGGAATTCTTCAGAAGATACTAGAATTTGTGGATCAATTCTAGTTGCGCAATTTGAACTAGCGACATAATTTATCATGGTTTTTCCACTAGGTGCCTCATAACAATAGTAGTTGCTAATCTTGTTGCAGTATAAGGTGGAAATATTCCTTTTAAAATTGAACAAAGATATTGCTGACTTTTCATTAGCGCCGTCTTTTATTATAAAGGAACCTGCCTATTCAAAGCTTTACCCAAATATTGTTTTAGGCTGAGCTGATTTACTGAATACAATTTTTTGAAAAACATTAATCATGTGTTTGAAAGACCACTTGTCAACTTCTAATATATGCTTTGACTTAGACTTAGATGTTGTCATTAGTTTTTTAAATAAAGAAATACCAGTTCTCTTCTTAAATTTTGAAAAAAGTAAAAGGCTAAATATAATGCATGGGTTCTAGCGCAAGTTCATAGTCATCACCCTTAGAAGGCTTGCAGATGTGGAGAAAGTTGTCGTTTCTAATTGATTGATACAGATTCGTGATTACTCGAGAATACATCGACCAACTAGAAACACCGAATTTTCCCACACTCTGAAGCTATGCCTTTTGAGAAAATCTGGAAATCTTCTTTGGAGGGATTACCTTGAGTTTCACTATAACGCGTCCATACCTTCTACCAATATAGTTTTTATATTGATGTTGAAAAGCACTTTTCGTATATAACAACTTTTTATTGAAATTTTATTATTATTTAGATATCCCGTCATTCATCTAAATCTCTAACTAGTACTATTAACTGAATGGTTTGAAGTAGCTTTTTATAGTTTTCTTAGGGACCATATTTTGATCCGATAATCTTTATTTCTGCTTTCCGCATAATTTTTGTACAAGCCACTATGAAAATTAATGTGATAGCATCTCCTAATTTTCAAAAATCATCTTCATATTTCATATTTTCAAATTTCACATATTTTCTAAACAACAAGATTTCATTTATATTGTGAGTAACTACGAGAGGGTATGATAAATAGTTACCCATGGAACTTTTCCATAAACAAAATCAAAAACGGTTACCGTGGCAACAAATATGTTGTTTGACGAATAGTTTCCCTAATTTTAGCGATTAAAAGTTTAGCGAATTCGTCATTGTGAATTTTTAAAGAAAACGTGACATATGAAAGCCTCAATTTTTAATAAAATTGAGTATCGGTCACTAATTAAATGTTTTGAAATAGTTGTCTGGATATTTATATGGATATGTTGTTGGGAGATTCATTTTCGAGTTTGCTCCTGAAGATGTTGATGCCGTCCATAACATAATTTAGAGGATTAATGAACCAGGTTCAAACGTATGGCTGAGACTATACACTTTCTTGAAATTAATTTTGACATCGTACGTCACGATGCGAGTATAAGAAAATTGCCTCCCAACAGGATATAATCAAAAACAACTCAGAATGATGACTTCCAATTATCTATGCTGCCATTTTCAAAAGAATTCTTCGATATTTTAGATCGCATTATAACTATTGAGAAAATACTACGATCCAGAAAAAAAAGCAACAATCAAAGTAATGGAAACAGCGATTTCCCCTGTCCAAATCAATTTCGTGGTTACAAATCGGCAGAAAATATTCTCTCATTATTTATATAAACTACTAAAAATAGGGTAACACTGTAATGGGAACTTATTATTCTACATTATTAACTAGGCTTCAAGTAAAAATTATAGATAAATGCCGCACTTTTCTTAAAGAACAGTTCTCCTGCTCATAAGTTAGTTAATTAAGTTGCAAATATTGATTAAGTTGGTTTTGAACTATTTGACCATCTCTACTATAGGTAAGATAACCCCATCATGTAATTAGTTATTTCCAAAATTAAAAAAATCCTTAAAAAGAAGAAGTTTTCATCGAATGAAACGATAATAATCAGTGTAAAGGAGTGGTTTGCAGAAGAAAAGCAAAAACTTTTAAAAAGGTTAGAACTACTTTGTTAACGTTGTGCTAAGTGCATAGAGTTAAAAGCTGATTGCATTGAATAAATAAAAATTTTGTTTTGAAATACAGTAACGTTGTTTATGTTAGGTTAGGAACTTATCAATACTTCCTCGTATATAAAATTACTGCAACATTTTTGAGGGATTTCCTTTCTTACATTCAAACGTATCCTTTAACTATACTTTTTTCTGGGAAGGAAACAAACTTTCAGAAGTTGTGAATTCTATATAGAATGGATTAAATTAAAAATATGTTATTATCTTGTAGATATAGAGTGCACAATTTTATCGAAATTATAACTACTAATAAAACGTTATTCGTTCGTAATAAGTTACGTACATGCCAATTTGAGGACGCACTCGTTACTCCATATTACGCTAGTAAGATAATTATGACTGAAATTAATAATATTTTAATTGAAATAAAATTAACACAACACCATACCTTAAATAATGTGAGTTTATTACCATGCTAGAGCTATTCTGACATTCTGAAAACATACATACATTAATATTACATTTCGACTTTATAAAATGTATTTAAAGAATACAAACAAAGTAGGACGATAAAATTTTATATCTAACTTATGTTATTGACTTCGTAATATTTTGAACTCGGTATAATAATTCTTCGTTTTATTATAAATTTATTTAGGCTATGTTGTTATATTTTTGAGTTTAGGTTTATAGCAACAGATTCAGCACACATAGCGCTATTCGCAGTATATTTATATTGACAAGTTGTTTAAATGCGTATGAGGACAGTAGAAGCCTCTCAGTGACTAAAAAAACGTTACTATTTATAATACAATAAATTTTTTTATAACTACAATTTATTCAATACATTTTTCTCCTCTAGTATTGATGTGCTTGAAAATATAAAAATTCCTAAAAAGTATTAATTAATATAATATTGTTAGATTGTCAGAAAAAATCCTAAGGTTAATCATTCAACTGTAATTTCTGGTAAACCAAAATTTGTAAATACAATATGCCATTATACAACAGTTTAAAGTAGAAACGTGGAAATCAAAGCTAAAGCCTACATACTGTACCCATCAACCTCAAATTGGATAAATTATTTCAAATTGGGTAGAATTAAAAAAAAATAAATGAAAATACATTGAAAAAACAAATAGACGTATTAATGTATTTAGTAATTATAAAAACATAAGTGGTTATTGAAACTTATTCTAATTATTCATTGCTACAGCACAGATTAGTATTTAAATATGTACTTCTGTATAAGACGATAAGGAACGAACGCTAGCTTTAGCTAAATCAATGTAGTTGGGACCGTTTAGATTGGCAAATTGACCTTAAAATACTCAAAGCATCCGATACATTTTATGTTAAAGTAGATAAGCGCCACTTGCTATAATTACGTAATAAACATTATTGATTATATAAAGACGGAACGCTCTGTGTAATATAATATCCATATAAGAGCAGGAAAATTCGAGACATGGCAGGTCGCAGCAGCTAATCAAATGGATTACAAATACTTTCTCTTATGACGAATAGTGCACAACGAAATTCATTTAAAATAAAGATACAGATTAACTAATGTCTGATAATAAAGGGCACACACACACGCACATACGCGCGCACACGCATACACACACGCACACAATATTGAACCCTGGAGAACTCCTCTATTAATGGTGAGGGCATTAGAGAATTGTTTTAGGTAGTAATTTTAACCGATTGCTTTCTATTAAATAAATAGCTTCTGAACCATTCAACAGCTTTGTCAGATAAACCTAATTAATGTAATTTTGCCAGTAAAAGTTAGTGATCAATACAATCGAATGCTTTAGAATAATCAATCGACGCCATTAAAGTAATTTGAGAATGATTGCATACCGTTAATACTTCATCAACATCATTAAAAGCAGTCGCAGTGGAATGGTGTTGACGAAAGCCGCACTGTCTTTCTGGTAAAATACCATTAAGGGAGATTAAATTATAAACGATGTTTTCAATAAATTTGGACAACATTGGTAAATGCTAATCGGTCTTAAATCAGATTCATTTTCTGGAAGATGTTTTTTACAAAGAAACTATACTACAGCGTGTTTCTAAATATTTGGGAATGTGTTGGTTTTTAAGGAATAACTGACAAAATGAGCAATAGCTTCCAAATAAAATGGCATACAACTATGTAGCATTACGGAAGAGATAGAATCAATTCCAGCGGTATTAGATTTTATGGAGTTTATAGCCTGTACAACTTCGTTTTCATTCACCCTTGTAAAGCAAAAACATGTTTTAATAGATTTATCAATGTTACTTGAATAATGTTGAAGTGTATTTTGATCTGCTATTATGGGCTGGACTGCATTAACAAATTAGTTATTAAGTTGATCCCAATTAGATAGATGAACAGGAATACCTCCACGTTGTTTTTTAGAGTGAATATCTAATAGTTTTAAATTGTTCCATAATTTTTGAGTATTTTTAATATTGAAAAGTTCATGTTTTTCTCTTCGGATGGAGGCTGTTACAAAATTTCTTAATTATTTATAATATTCCCATTTTTCTACAGAGATCAAGGAGTAACAATTAATGTTCTTAAAGGACCGTTTATTATTATAAAGAGCTTTATTTCTTAGCTTCATCATAAAGCGTATATTGGGCGTTACCCATGGCATATATGGTTTAGTGATTTTGATCCTCTTTGGACAGCTAAATTTATCGTATAAATAAAGAATACAAGCGTTGAAATAGTTCATTTCGTACTATTTATCTTCTAGGAGTTCTATATCATTCCAACAAATAGACCTGGCATCAGCAGTAAAAGCATTCCAATTTATGTTTTTGATATCTCTGTGGAATACGAATTTTTCGATTTTCAGTGGTTTTGGAAAATATAAGAGCAATATATAAACTGCTGATCGATTTGAAAGGACAAATCACTAATACCGACATTAGAAAGTGAAATTTTTTTAGAAATAAAGATGTGGTCAATGAGAGTTGAGGTTGTAGGGGTAATACGTGTTGGTCCTGTTATTATTTGGCGAAGGTTATACAATGAAGTTATTTCTTTTAAATAATCATAACTAGCAGATGGTATGAGCCAATTTATATTAAAATCGCTTAAGGACACAACTTCATTGTATTTATAAATAATAAATGATAATGTATCACCTAACATCGATAAATTTTATTAATGATTTCCTAGAGGTTCCCAACAATATGGACCCAACTAATAAAATTCAATATAAAATAAAAAAAAATTATATCAAAACACAAAGAAGCTTTCGCAAATTGACTAACTCCAATAAACTCATATTAAATAACCCAAATTTTCAAGTTTCTACCTAAACTGCACAAGGTTAACAATCCGACGCTATTAACCATATACCTGTTAGATCACTTCTATCATTTTACAACTTCTCTAAAAAACTCATAGGTTCTTGGTTAAGTCAATCCCTTTCGTTAATATATTGTAATAAATCCACATTTTCCATTAAAAATACTAAAGAACTTATTAACTTAACCTAGCCCCGCTTCAATATGGGATCGCATGTGTCTTCATTTCTTTCCCTCCACTAAATTCAAATTACATTTAAACTTGCACATTTCGGATTAACTGTAGACTAGCCCCTAGAATCATTCCAACGACAAAAAGAATATTCGATTAATATTGTTGGTAAATAGGTATAATTTGAAATAGAACATATTTTGTAAGTAAAGCATAAGGAGTGAAAGAAACAGTCAATACGACATATAACAATATAATTTAGTATAAGCGGATGTTCTTAAACATTTTCTTACACTTGCATAGATTTTTATTTTGATTTATTTGCGCTTTATTCGATTAATTGTAGTATGTCTACACAATTAAAAATTGAAAAAGTGATAAATACCGATATAGTTAGATAATAATAATGTTAAAATTTATGCATCAGCTGTTTGCTGAAATACTTACATTTGTTATTTAATATCATGGACGTTTTAAATACTTTACCTAGGTTAATGGTAATATATTTATACAATCTTACATTGATATTAGATATTATTAAAATAAACCATTAGAGGGTTTTTTAATTTAGGCTAAGTTAAATTATATTATTTTACAGTGCTTTAAAATACCACCTAAAAAATTTAAAACGATACTGTAGAGGCCTAACTAAATTTATTGAGAAAAAAATCCCATAAAATAGAAGACTTCAGAAAAATTGAAATATCCACTGTTTGAGAACTGCCGGAAAATGTATATATAAATGAATATGTTTTACCACATTCCAATTTCAACTATGTATCGTTGAGGAAATAACTTAATGTTCAATAATATAAAATTACTGTAGCTGTATTTGTTTATTTGTGTAGAACTAACCTATCTCAGTACACAATGACCTACAATTGTATTCGTTCGTATTTTATCGAGACAAAAATTGAATATTTAATATTTATTTAAACACATTAAATATTATAGAAGTGAAGAATTTGTCCAAAAATTGTATGACAAATGTTTAAAAATCAAACTCGCAAGATGTTATGCATCATAGAGTAAATTTATATTCGTAGCAGGAAACTGTGCTTTATATATCAGAGGACAACTTACGCTCTTGTTGGAGCTTTTCAGGTAAGTGTATCCCTCTGATAAACAACGTCAGGTTTAAGTAAACAGATGGAATTGATAAAATATTTCATTAACGAAACTTACACAGCATATGTATAAAACAGTTGCAGGGACTTGTTTTGTATATCGAAGGGATACAGATATCTCAAGAGCTCAAACGGAAGCAAAACTGGTCGTAAGTTCCCATCTGATATACAAGGCACAGTTCCCTGCCACTAATATAAATTTACTTTATGATGCATAACACTCTGTGATTTTGATTTTTAAACACTTTCCATACAACGATTTTTGGGAAAATTCTTCACTTTATTAATTTTATTAATTACCCATAATACATTTGATGCCAATTTTACGCTTATAAGGTAGTTTTTAATTTTACTACTTTATAATAATTTCTATAACAACTTTTACGATTATATAAGTAGATGTCATTCACAGAATACTGCATTCAATATTACTAAAGACCATATTCAAATTTTTATAAGTACTATAATTGTGATAACTTGCCTTTCAGATAATTTTAATTTTTAGAATTCGTAAAAGATTATTATGAATTTTTCATTGCTATATGACAATCTTTTATTATTATGTGAACAATTTTAAATTACACTGAATGTCTTATAAACACAAAATCAAAGAAATTGAACTGGCATTTGTTTCATCTATTACATTTAAGAATCGAAGAATATTTTTCAACTTTTAATTTGAGATAAAATCAATACAATGAGAACTGAGGCACTTATCATTTTACAAGGTATCTACAGAATCTTTACAGAATTCGCGTAAATCTTGTATAATAATGCAGAATCCGCCGGATAGTGCAACGCTGTGCTGTAAATTAAAATATTGTTTATCTATCCATTATTATACAAACACGATATTCAACTTAAAACTAAATGTAATTACAAATTAAAAATTATTACACATCGGTAACGAAAAATAAAGACACTATTATTCAAAAAAACAAAAAAAATCTCAATAATTTAACATTGAATATGATATGAAAGCGAAGATTCAAAAGAAAATAATATCCCTGATTTATTAATTTTACTGTTTTAGAATGACGTAACAACTGTATCATGTATTTACAGGTTATTTGCTCGTTATTGTAGCGGCTTTCAAACTATTCTGTAGCTTTATTTTAAAAGCGTTTTTCTTCGAAATGACAAGGAATATTTTAGAAAGAATTATTTTTTCTTGATTTAGAACTATCCCATGTGTATGATCCAGGTTTGTCAGTGGGTTTTAAAATCATCCTGTAAATTAAATTTTCTTACCTGAGTTAACTTTTCAACGTTCAACTAATTTTCCATAAACATTTTATTGACAAGATAAATTCACTAAAGAACCACAAATGTTGACAAATCTCCTAGTTCCTAATGTTATTAATGGAAATAAAATTCTTCTAGTCTTTTTCGGAAATTAAATTCTTCTTTGGATATGTTGCGGTTTGAACCAATTAGTTTCTCACGGTTATTGTGTAAATTTATTTAAAATACACTGTTACATTTGTTACTAATTTACATTCCTATATTGGTTTAAGTACCTTTTTAATTAGGCAAAAATTTTTTCTCTCATGCTTTTTCAAATAGAAGATATTAAAGTCCATTTTTGCAAACTCTATTTTTTTATAAAAATTGTGAAGTAAAACTTTCTAACGTTTATAGGACTTGAAAGAACTAAGTTAATTTAAGTAATCAAATTAGGATTATAGTTGTTCTGCTTTCTTATTAAAACCATCATCTGATCTGAAAACAAAAAAGTTGTGTAGATGAGTTTATAGTTTATTTAAATATACTAACATCAAATATGTTTGTAAATATTAAGATTAATTTCATACAAGGTTAAATAGTCTTATCGTTAGATTTCAACCTCTTCTTATCAAACTACCAACTTATTTAATATTTTATTTAAAAGAAGCAATATAAGTTAGCTTTGTTATTTAGAAATTTGGTGATGAAAAATATCTTGCGTTATTTACTTCAATGTTATTAAATGTGTGATAAGGTAACAAACGACAGAACTTAGATAATGCCATCAAAGATTCTGACCTATCATAGTTCGTCTTCATTAATGATTAGAGTTAAGAGATTAAATTGAACTCCGATTCAAGTATCGAATGGCTTCTTATACATAAAACAATATAAATTCTTGTTGTAAATACTTTCGTTATTAAAATGCATTAACTAGATAAAGAAGTCACATATTACGGCATTTGTATAATCAAAAGTTCATCAACAAGGTCGCAATTAGAAAGTTATATTTTGGTTAATCAATAAAATTGGAACTCAGCTGTAAAATAATCTGTTTAGTTTAACAAAGATAAATTACGTAGCTAATTCGCATAGGTATTGAATATGAATAAAGAAAAGTAGATAAATACAATTCAAAATTATTCAATAGCATCTCATTTCGAATAAAAAAATTAGTAAGCGGGAGATGGGCTCTTAAAATCTTATATAATAGTATAGGGCTTAACATACTGTTACAGCGTAGGAAAGGATATTAACGATTCACTTGCGTGATTCCACACTAATTTTTATCAAAATTAGGCGAATAAAAAAAGTTTTAAATTAAAAACTAAAATTATGAAAACATTATGTATATATAAGTTTACAATCACTAGTAAATTAAGGTGAATTAATATAATACCTCAAATACGATATCCTAAATACTGATCCATGTTCCCATTTCATCACAAATTGATAATTTTCGGATGGTGTATTGAAAATTTAAAACTAAATGAGGATTATACTAAAAAAAAATCTGGTGTGAGACAACACACAAATTTCTCTTACGTACATGGATATAAAAATGTGCAATCTCCACATATGACTAAAATATTATTTAAATTGATTTTGGGAATGTTAATTGGATAATTGGAACGGTCACCCATCCAAGTTACTGGACATGAAAAACACTGCTTAACTCCAGAGATTTTCTCTAATAACTCGTTTCAACGCATTTAAAAAAATGGCTGTTTACGTAAAATTACATCAAAGATATAAAAACCGTAGCAAATTTAAAAACAATTGTTACAGCCGCTTTTGAGAAAGTCGCAAAAAACTTAAAGATCATAAAAATAAAGTGGCACTTCCGATCATTCCATTTTAATTAAATTCTTGCCATATCATGTACAGAAGATAGAAATCTTAAATACAGTTTCGATTTATATATGATGTTTTATTTTTGAGATATGTTGTTCATAACTAATACTAATTTTCAAATATTTATTAGACAAACTCTTTAGTTCGTACAAAACGGAATTAAGTAGCTAAGAAATAGACTACATTTTAAAAAAATCGTTATTTCAAGAAAACCGTGAAAACGATGATCTCGGAAAATATCTAAAAATGACAAATAAGGTGGTTACTTCCGATTATTTGATTTTAACCGAATTCCTGATTTTGCACACAAGGCGATTATGACCTCAAATAAATATAAATTTTTCTTTAGGTAGGACTTTTAGTTTCATAGTTATTTTATTCAGAGTTAACGGTAAAAGTACTTCTGGTTATTCAGTTTACAGAAAATTTTCTGACAAGCCGTCTAGATTATATGAAAGGGCATTGAATGTCTAAGAAACACAGTAAATTCAAAATGAATCGTTTACGATGATTTTAAGAAAATGGCGATAAACGAAAACTGCAGAAAATATCTAAAAGTGACAGAAATAAAGTAGTACTTTCAGTTAATCGATTTAAACTAAATTCTTGCTTTTTCCTCGAAGGGTAGTTACGGACTCAATTATAAAGTTTTATTTGGTTAGGACTTTTAGTTTCATAGTTATTTTATTCAGAATTAACGGTGAAAATACTTATAGTTACTCGATTTACGGAAAATTTTCTGACAAACCTCCTAGATTAATTGTAAAGGCATTAAATGTTGAAGTAATTCAGTAAATTTAAAAAAAAGCCGATTTCGAAAAAATCTCAAAAAAACCAAAAAATGACAAGATTAAAGTGGCACTTCCGATTTTCTGATTTTTGTAAAATTGTTGCTATCGCGTAGACGGATAGATACAAACTTAAATGTAAACTTTTGTTTATCTAGAATTTTTACTTTTCAAGTTATCGGGTTCACAGGCACATGCATGCACACTGCACGTATCCACCCACGCACGCACCGAACAAATTCCAAATAGGTGATTTTTCGTACTCAGGAAACCCGAAAACGTGTATTTCCACTAAAATTTCGACGAGAAAGGTTTTGATTGGATACAATATTTTCTCTTTTACCTATATTTGATATATGGTAAAAGAAAGTTAAAACTAGTTTCATAAGATGGATTTATTGAACGAAAACAATAATTTCTCTTTTACCTAGGCCAAGAGAAAGTAAAAACTAATTTTATAAGATGGGTTTTATTGTACGAGTCAAGTTTGCAAAACGAGCGGTGAAGCAGCGAGTTTCTAATGGCGAATAGTGCAATAAAGTTCCTTATTAAACGAGTTTTAACAATATTTTTATAATTTGAACATTTTGAGTTTTAAAATTTTAAAAATTGGCGATCTAGCGGATTTTATATATAGTATTTTGGGTTGAAAATGTTATGGTTGATTTTTGTAAATAAATAGTCAATTGATATCTGTAGAAGTTATCATTCATTTTATATCACTTTAAAATATTTATTAAATTGAAAATAAATTATTTTATATTTTACATTTAGTGAACATAAAATATATATAAATACAATTATTTTTGGGGTTATATGATTTTATGTCAGTTTGATAGTATTACTCAATGTAGCCAACCCATCAAAATAAAATTTTGTGTGCGTGGGTGCTATAATGAGATCATTATAGATGCAAATTAGAAAAATAAAATTACAGTGTGTAGCTTAATATTAGATCCACTTACATCAATTAAGATATCTGCCTAAAGTTTAAGGTTAAGCAAATGTAACTACCCTAAGTTTAACAGAGTGAGATTTTACGACCTAAAATGTTACAGATACTAGCTTCAAAATGCATAGGACCATAATGCCGTTAAACTTGTCTGCAATTGGTACATGACATGTGAATAAAGCAATTATAACAAAGTGCTTAAAATCTATGGAAAGCAAAAAATAATTGTAGCTAATGACGGCTGTACTAAATATTGACGTTATTGTTATTTTTTTACGTTATTATTAACAATCACTCAAGCTGAAATGAAATGTCTTAATTTACCTATAGTGTCGATCTTTAATTAAAATTATCTTTATAAAATCCTCAATATGCTGTCTTCACACAGACTTCAAAAGCGGTTCTTCTTAACCATACCTCTAATAATCTGATCATACACTATATTATTTAATAAAATTGTAGGAGACAAACACGTGCATTTTTCTCTAAACTTTAAAAACATTGGATAACAGTTATTTTGAATTCATTACCTGTCAAATTCAGTGGCGGCTCGTGAGTTCTGAAAGAGGGTGGGCACAAATAAAATCTTACCTATTTTTTCTACATAAAATCCATTCTCCTATTTTTCAAGCCG
>JAHWXV010094413.1:0-10559 GCA_024586415.1 Phrixothrix hirtus
TAAATATATATATATATATATATATATATATATATATATATATATATATATATATATATCTTTATGTATATCGAATTCTAACACCGAACTCTGTGTTCCTTTTGGTTTTATAGTAATTTTCTGGGGCATCTGTTATACCATCATGCTCTTATGTTACTACTAAACTTATGATCGCTACCAGCCAGTGTAGGGTTAGCCTTGGTTTTCATTCTGGGTCAAGGGTACCACCAGCTCGTTTCGCCTGTCGTATCCTAGATGGGCGCATCACATTAATTCCTTTGAGGAAGTCTGAAGACTGCAAAGTAATCGTGAACGATTAAATTTTCTTTCTTTATATATTTTATTTATTATTTAGGTTCGTGCATTATCCTTTAGTTATTGAACAACCGCTTCGATAACCTACTAAATTAAAATCTACGTAGTTAGATGATAAAGTTACATTATTTTACTTTTGGTTATAATTGTAATACTTCCTAAAATCAATGTTACAATATTTAGTTTCGACATTTTCGTAGTTGAATTAAAAATTTATTAATTTAACGTAATAATCAATTTGTGTATTCTCTTGATATTTTATTGTCATTACTTCAAAATAATATGTTTACGTTATTTTCAAATAACGACAATAAATTATCTAGAGAATACGTTAAAAACGTGCGCAACATAAATAAATTAGGTGGTTGCCTTTTGTCCGGGCTAACTCATTAACAGGAGACGGCAGAGTAGCGTGAGTGAATGGACAACCAGGTCCAAGGTTGTTTGCAAAGTCGAAAAAGATCGTACGTAGTCGTCTAAATTGTTTAATAATTAAGAAAGAACATGAGCGCCACATTGTCGATTGTACCTCGTATACCACTGCGTTTCCGGATTCTTCTTGCACTCCTATAGCTCGGCAATGAAGGCTAAGGGGTGGTAAAACTAATACCTCACTAATAAGGACGTTGAACGTAGAGCAGCGTTAATTAATTTGGGACCTTATTTTTCAAATTTAAATAGTTATTAAGATTTAGGTTGAATATAAAAATACGTCTTGAAAAATAAATATACAGGTGGAACTAAAGCTATAAAAGAAATGTGGTAACTGTGGTTCCAAATTCATTTAATATATATTGTTGAATTCAACGTACTCATATATACACGAAATCTTTGAATATCGTTCAAGATCGTTAAGATCAAAATCATCAAAGATTAATAAATTTAGCGTCAAAGATTAATTATAATGTTTATAAATGATAAAGACAATAAATGAACATAAGTTACAACAATAATTTTGAATTTATTGTAGAGATATTAGCTAAATACGACTAATTTGTGAAAATACGTCGTATATTGTATATGAAATTTAAACAAATATTACAAGATCTGAGACGTATAAAAACTATCAAATACGTACGAAATGCGATAAACTACAAAAGCAAAAACGTATGAGCCACAACTGCATGAAAGTCAAACATACAATTCGGAAAGAAATCAATTTCGCAGTTTGTAAATTTCTCATAGCTCAAATACAAAAAAGTGATAGAGTAAACCTAAATTACGTTCCTACTGATTATTTAAGTATGAATTAATAAAATCATAAATTATTAGGTCATTTCGTACTACAGCAGGGAAAATGGATTTAAATTTGTCTTTTAGAACACAAGCCAATATTAATAAAATCTCGAGCTCATTGAATTTCTCTGTACAATGCTCCAAACAAAATTAATTGTTTATAGCACAAATTAAGGAGAAATTAAGTTATAGTTTACAAATATGTTTAAATTATTTTCAAATAATGACAATAAAATATCAAGAGAATACACAAATTGATTATTAAGTTAAATTAACAAATTTTGAATTGAACTACGAATATATTGAAACTAAATATTTTAACATTTACTTAAGGAAGTGTTACAATTGTAACCAAAAGTAAATTAATGTACCTTTATCATCTAACTACGTTGATTTTAATTTAGTAAGTTATTGAAGAGGTTGTTCAATAATTATAGGATAACGCACGAACCATAATAATAAATAAAATATATAAAGAAACAAAAGCCAAGACTAACCCTACACTGGCTGGTGGCGATTATAAGTTCAGTAGCAACGTAAGAGCATGATGGTGTAACAGATAACCCAGGAAATTACTATAAAACAAAAGGAACACAGAGTTCGATGTTAAAATTCGATACACATAAAAAGATAAAAATTAATAATCATACCTCATCTTGTGATGAAATTTTCCTTAGAACAGCACATGAAAATAAATATTTAGAACACGTAGATACTGTCAGTGCGAGAAGCCATCAGACAATGAATCGCCGCGTGCTATACATGACAGTATCACGTTACGGACGAGTGAAACGCGGACATCGGTAGGCAACACATACGGCAACACCCAAAGTCCTCTACTCAAATTATCTACACCAAAATGAATTTACATATTAAACCAATACTCTATACGAGTGCTAAATAGAAAGTTTAAGTTATAAAAGAAAATTTGTGTTTTTTCATGGAATATGTGCCAAATAATGTCTTAAACTAATTTATAACGTAACAAGTTCGTTACTTAATTGGTAACACTGTAAACCTGACAGAAACCTATCGCATGTGTGCTTGTGAGTAACTCTTGAATTCATACTTAATGTAAAGGAGGACATTGAGAAGCGCGTTGTCATTAAATTCCCTTACACTAAAGGATTGAAGAATACTGAAATATTGATAGAGGCGAATACCCTTTTGGGCGATCAGTATCTTTCATTTACAGTGACAAAGATTAACTAGACGAGTTCAAACGCGGTCCTACAAGCGTCTAGGATGAACAACTGTCGAGAAGTCCAGATAGAGTTACTACTCCAGAAATGATCACCAAACTGCATGATATGGTGGTGAAACATCGTTGATTTAAGTTGAATACAGTATAACTCTGTTATAACAAAGTTGCAAGCATTTTGTTTATTATAACCGATAGTTTACTGTAACGATACCATTAGAGATGCAAGTAATCGCACTTATATGAGTTACAAATTAAAACCGGATAGAGATTTGTGTAAAATCACGTGCAAATAATTCCTTTTTGGCGCAGTTTGCGGTGCATTAGTGAGCCGACAAGTAAGCTTGTGACTTATCTAAACGCGGAGAAGCAAAACATGGTTGACTTTAAGTGAAAGATCAACTAAATTACTAACATTCTGTAAAATTTCTGTTAATCTCCACTAACTCATGTAATGTGAAACATGTTGAAGTGAAATTCCTTACAATTTTTACAATTCCTCTTGCTTCTCTTCACCGTGAACCACTGCAGAGGGAAATAATGTAATTCGAACACATGAGATAAATCCCACGCAACGTTTTCCTCCACCCATTGCGGTATCGCGCCGCGATTAGGTAAGCGACAAGTTTTCCAGGTGTTTACTGATCCTTTAACAATTTCGGAAAATCTCGCAGGGGTAAAACGTACATATGTCATTTAAAGATAACTTTATACAAGCGTAAAATCACCGCTAAACTGGTGTGCATTTAAAAATTACAATGCGCTGCGCCGTATTTCAGAAACAAGCGATAAGCTTTGCATGTCTGGTGGAATTCTTAACGTGCATATTGACATTCCCTTATCAGTCTCTATAAGTTTGCCTAATGCACGTAAATAGGTATATCTATATTCTTTGTTGATTAATTCTCAAACTTAGAATTTTTAAATTAGGTTGATTATAAAAATCGTAAAATTTAATTCACTTTCATTAAAGTGTTCATTATCTCCGACTATTGGTTTTTTATGTGTTCGTTAAAAGCAAACGTAAAATGTACGTTAATAAATGTAAATCAGGTGAGACTCGAGATTTTGTTCGTTATAGACGGGTTCTATATAACAGAGCTATATTGTAATATAGCCAGTGCCGTAGACATATCAAAAGAGCGAGGGTAAAATATCAACATCCAAGAGTTAGAGATGAAAATATTGTCAGTGAGATGGGTGCCGCGTTTTCTCACAACGAAGCAAAAACGTGCGTTGATGCAACAAACGCAAATATGTTTGGACCGTTTTCAGAAGAAAACTGTGGTAATATATACGATGAATAGTACCACAGACGAAACACCGGTTCACTAATACACTCCTGAAATAAGTCATTAATCTAAGCAATAACAGAAACCCTTTGTTCATTTACAAAGAAAGCCATTGCCATGAGATCAGGTTTTTGCCGCGCAAAGGGAATTCCGATGATTGACTATGTTGCGAAGGGTTAAAAAATAAATTAGGAGTACTATGATATCATTGTGGATAAGTTGAATCAGAGAATATAAAATAACAAGTCTGGTTTAACGGGCTAAATGTATAACGTTCACCATGGCAATTACAACGAGACCTGTAATTGAGAAATTTAGTTTCTGTTTTGATTTATTTTGGAACTTTTACTTAAGAATTTACTAATTATTACAATTACCTAACGAATTTCTCTAATTATCACAAAATATGTATTGAAATGGTTAATGTCAACTTTATAATTTAGTTTCTATTTATAAACGTTTAACGCGTAACAGAATATCTTTATGTAGCATGATAGGAATGAACCATTACGTATGTTTACCTGTAACTTTAGCGTAACTTTCCGATTATTTAAAGCTTAATAATAATAATAATAATTTAAACGGGAGCTAAATAATTACAGTGCTACAAGTTTAGGGCAGATCGTAAGTACTTACCAATTAATGGCGTCTAAATCAGTTGACGTATAACTTAAACTTTGCGGTACTATCTGTAAGAAGCCAAAAATCAAGTTAACCTTAGCCTACTAGTAAATAATACAATAGATAATACAATAAGTACATTCATACAAACAGATTTAAGAAAATAAGATGTTTCGAAGGAGTTTAACTATAAATCAAAAATTATCAAACATCGCTATAGATTTATTAAAGACAAGAGGATCTATAGTGTCCATAACGTTCAAGCAAGATATATCGAATTTGAGCTGACGAAAATTCCAAGGTTTAACAAACTAATAATCCTAAAGACAACTCTCATCTTAAATCATGTATAAATCCAAATTCCTCAATAAAATATAGCATAAGGAAGGATTCTTGGATTTAGTGCGAATAGTTAAGAATTCAGTTACTCTAATACTATTGTGAAAAATGGAAATAACTCAATTTGCTATGTCTAAGCACTTTCAATTACAGCACGGCTTGTGCGGGACTGATTATAGTTAAACAATCGCTTACTTTCACATATAAAAAAAATTAAGGGAATGAACCACTAAGTAGACTTACTTTGATGCTCCGATTTTTCCAAAATTGCAGGTAAACAAAAGTTACGGATGGTCCACGCAAATAAATGCTTTACATATCAACTTGAATAATTGATATAATTTTGACAAAAATATGGGGACATTTGTCATGGTGAACGTTGATCTTCTTGTGTTACGAACCAGCGATTCTTTCTTAAATTCTCTGATTCAACTAATCCAAAATATTAGCGTAGTACCTCCGGTGCATATTTTTATCTCGTTGGATTCCCTTTGCGCTCAAAAAACTGATGGCAGCACCTTACCAGCTGACTTCGCGGCATTCACCTTCTTTGAAACTGAACAGTCGGATTCTGCTTAATGTTCAGATTTAACTAGTGCTTCAGGGGTATAGAAATGAGCCGACGTTTAACCGTTGATAATAAATCGAACAAATTCAAACGGTTTTTCTTAAACCACCGAAATATTCTTACGATAGATGCGCTAGCACACATTTTTGCTCTGTTATGAGTAAATTCGATACCTATCATGCTGAATACTTTTCCGTCCCTAATGATAATGTATAGATGATCTACAACTGCTCTTTTGTAGTACCCACGGCACTGCCTATCGATATCTTATCACTCTATTGTGTATTTTGGTGATAATTTCTGGAGTAGTATTACGTTTTGGGTTACGTAACGGAAAAATATTAGATTTACACGCTTGTAGAACTGCAGTTGAGCTTGTTCTTCCGATTTTATGTATATGAAAGCGAAGTCACACAAAACGGTATGCATCTCTTCCAATTCTTCAATATTCTTTAAACCTTTCATGTAAAAAATTTAGTGACTACGATTTTATGAACGTTCTCCATCGCAACGCAAACTGATAATAAGCCTACTTTAATACAAGTGTTTGCATTGCCAAAAATGGGCACGAAAGCCGCTTATCATAGAAGAAGGAACAAACTACATGCTGCACTTTGTTCAAGAACTTAAGAACCTTGATTGACGATGCGTACCATTCTCTGTTAAGAAAAGGCTTTGCATTTCGAAAGAACCTAGAAAAGTACCAAGGTGCATACAGTAGATCAAAAAAGATCGAAAAATCATGATTGGTTACTGGATATGGATGACTGGATCAGGAGAACTTAATTTGAAAAATAGATAACTATACCGCATTAGTTGTAGCATTGTGTGTGTGTGTGTGTGTATGTGTGTGTATGTGTGTGTATGTGTGTGTATGTGTGTGTATGTGTGTGTATGTGTGTGTGTATGTGTATGTGTCTGCGTGCGTGCGTATGCGTTTGCGTGTACGCGTGTGGGCGCGTATGCGTGTGTACGTGTGTGCGTGTGCGCGTGTGTGCGTGTGTATATGTGTTTGTGTGTATCTGTGTATATGTATGTGTGTGTGTATGCACGCGCACCTTCAAACACGTTAACTCGAAAACAAAAAGTCCTAAAAAACAAAATTTTATAAAAATTTGTATCCACCATTGCACGCGAATTCAAAAATTTCAATAAAATCGGATAATTGGAAGTGCCACTTTATTGTTGTCACTTTTTGGTTTTTTAAGATTTTCTCGAAATTGGTTGTAGCGATTCTTTTTAAATTTCGTACGTTTATTATGCATTTAATTTCCTTTCACATAATCTACGCGGTTTCTTACAAAATTTTCCGTAACTCGAGTAACCGGAAGTGGTTTCACCGTTAAGTCTGAATAAAATAACTATGAAATTAATTGAAAGTCCTAGCCAAATAAAAATTTATATTTGAGATCTAAATCAAAACGTTGCTTAAAATCGAATAATCGGAAGTAGCACTTTAATTTTTGGTAGTTTTAGATATTTTCCGAATTTTTCGTTTTTCAAGGTTTTCTTGAAATCGGCTACAACATTTTTTGAGAATTTATTATATTTCTTAAAAATCTAACACCTTTTCCTATAGCCGTTAACTCTGAGTAAAATAACTATGAAACTAAAAGCCCTAGCTAAATGAAAATTTACATTTGAGGTAATAATCGACTTTGTATGCAAAATAAAAATATTGCAAAAATCTAATAACCAGAAGTACCAATTTATTTCTGTCATTTTCAGATATTTTCCTAATTCTCTATTTTCACATTTTTCTTGAAATCGGTTCTAACGATTTTTTAAGCTTAGTATATTTCTTAATTACTTAATTTAGTTTTATATTAACCAGAGGGTTTCTCTAATGAATTTTTGAAAATCGAGTAATCGAAAGTAGCTGGAATAATAGTTGTAAACAACATATTTCAAAAATAAATCATCATATGAAAATCTATAGCTAGTTTTACATTTTCTATCTTCCGTATATGAGACGACAAGAATTTAGTTTAAATCAAATGACCGGAAGTGTCACTTTATTCTTGCGATATTTAAATTTGTTGCGATTTTCTCGAAAACGCCTAAAACAATTTTTTTGAAACTTGCTATAGTTCTTATGCTTTTAACACCCTTTTATGTGAACTAGAGGTTTTTCTGAAAAAATACGATGAAGCGAGTTATCAAACAATCACTGGACTTAAGTAGGGTTTTGCGTGTCCGGTAACTTGGATGGGTGACCGTTCCAGTTATCGTTCCTAAAGTAAACTTAAATAATATTTTAATCATTTGTGGACGTTTACATATCTGTATAACTATGTAAGTAAGAGTAAGTCGTGTGCTGTATTACACCAGAATTTTTGTAATTTAAATATAACCATTTCATGTACTTAGAATAAATCGGAAATGATTACTGCAACGAATACACAAATTAATCCATTTGTCTTTTGCTCTACACTTACCACCCACTATCAATGGACCGACATCAATAACTACAAAAATCATATTCCGCCTGTTAAAAGTCGGTCAAAACAATACAACATTTTAATTTATAAACAAAATTTATATTAATTAATTTACTTATAAATTTGGAAATATATACACTGTGTCAATTTGAAAACGTACCACCTTGACTATTTCAGCCCCTATGGAGAATCTAAAAATATGCAAAAACACGCCAACTTTATTTTAAAGGGGATATTTTCTAGGCTAGTTTCCAAATCAATTACATCAACCCTGGAGCGGGACTGGAGACAATCCCTAAAATCTTAAATGGGAAGAGGGTCAAATGAGACCTCTTTTTAAAGGCCTTTTAACTACCTTTTCCAAAATACCACATGCTTGACCTTTTTTGTGGGTAACTTTGGAAAAATCAAACAAATACCTTGAACAAATTTAGCTATCAAGTGTTTTCCAATAAAACGTAAAAGATTAATCAAAATTACTTTATTTTATTGAATTTTCAAGATGCCATCCATTATTTTGCAAACAGTAATAAAGTTTGCTCTCCAAATCTTCTCTAACGTTCGGAAAAGCTTCTAACTGAATTTTTATATACGTAGCTGTTATACTTGTCTGAAAGTCTTTCAAATTTTAAGGCTGTTTTATAAAAATCGATTTAAGATGCCCCCATAGGAAGAAATTTAAAGCCGTTAAATCGGGTGATCGTGGTGGCTATTCAATTGCTCTTCTTCCACCAATACATCTGCCAGGGAATCTATCATTCAGGCAGTATCTAACTCGAAAAAAGTAGTGTGGTGGAGCTCCATCGTGTTGAAAGTGAATAAAAAGTTACAAAATCATTTTACTAACCACATCCATTTGATTTTCCAAATTAGTTGTTATTAAGGAGTCTATTATTTCTCCAAGCAAATTTAAGTAGAGCTCACAGATAGATTTCCTGGAAAGAGTAAAGGTCCAATAATAGAATTTCCGAGAATGCCAGCGTAAACGTTTAGTTTCTCTGGATACTGTGTACTACCTTCCTTAGAAAGTTGTGGATTTTCATAGTATCGAAAATTTTGTTTAACATGCTCATTAAGAAAAAATCGTGCAAAATATTTTGGTTGACATTTAGCAAATCTGTCATTGTTTCATAAAATTCAATCCTTCTATCGAAATTGTCGTTAAAGAGCTGTCAAAGAATTTGAATTTTATGCGGGAGGAATTTATTTAACTGTAGTGCTTTCCTTACTGTTTTATGAAACATTTCTATTTCATGTGCCACAGTATAAAGCGAGGTGGTCGATTCTGCGGTGAAGGTGCCTAAAATTTCTATTTGTACCGCTTCATCCAAAGCAGGTAAGTTAATTATTTTTTTGTTAGCAATGGAACCAGTTTCATTAAACTTAGCAACTAATTCCAAGACATATTTATGATTTAAGTTATTATTCGGAAATCTCTCATTAAAGATTGCTGCCGTTCTTCTTACGCATCTTCGACATTCCCCATAAATGAAAATAGTTTCAATTCCTTGTTGAAGTGTAAACACTATTTTTGAAAACATTTTATTACACGCACAACCTTTGACTCACAAAACTAAATTTAAAATAAATTAAGCATTGCAAAGGCAATGATAAATAAAGATTTACTCAACAAAAAACTCAACAATGCTATACCTACATTTGGATCGTATATAACTTGTCAAATAGAACTACCACCATAGTGATTGACGTTCATTTAGTGTTTTGTTTAACAACTGGTTAAAAAACGTGAAACCATGACTTTTAGGTATAATAAATAGCAGTTTAGTTAAACTACA
This sequence comes from Phrixothrix hirtus, assembly GCA_024586415.1. Taxonomy (NCBI): domain Eukaryota; kingdom Metazoa; phylum Arthropoda; class Insecta; order Coleoptera; family Phengodidae; genus Phrixothrix; species Phrixothrix hirtus. The sequence goes on from JAHWXV010094413.1 coordinate 9,810, forward strand.
TTCTTAGTAATAATTTTTACCGGATTATTTTGTTCTTTATTAGTAGTAAAACTAAGCTTTAAAAATTTTTGGTATGTAGTGCGACCCCAGTTTCTTTCACTTTAATTGATTAAATTAATATCAATCTTTTTGATAGCTAAGTTTGTTTTTGCTTGATTTCTCCAAAGGTACTCCCAAAAAAGGCCTAGCCTGTGTTATTTTTGAAAAGGCAGATGAACGGCCTTTAAACCCCATCCTATTTAAGATTTTAGGGGTTGCTTCTAGCCCCGATAGACGATTGATTCAATTGACTTGGAAACTAGCCTATGAAATGTCTCCCTTGAAAATAAAGTTGACCTGTTTTTACATATTTATAGATATCTATAGGGGCTGAAACATACAGGATGGTACGTTTTCAAATTGACACAGTGTATATAATATTTGTCTCTGTGGTTTCACTAATCTGTAACTTACGAATAATTTCTGACGCAATGTGAAACTAACCAACTCTATCAAATTATTTAAACTGAAATTTTAATTCTTTCAACATACAAGATTTCCAGAATTCTTCTACTTTCATAATGGTTTGATTTATAAACCTGAATTTTGTTTAAAATAAAAATCTTTTCGAAATATGCAATATACCTTGAACTTGAAAGTAGTAACTTGTAAGCGCGGCTAAAATTCTTGCAACATCTGTCATTGATTTATGAACATCCTATATATATATATATATATATATATATATATATATATATATATATATATATA
>JAHWXV010094456.1:0-14383 GCA_024586415.1 Phrixothrix hirtus
CCGAATTTACAAGAGAGTATTTTGACAACAAAGTCATTGACGTCTTTTCCGGCTTGAAAAATAGGAGAATGGCTTTTATGTAGAAAAAATAGGTAAGATTTTATTTGTGCCCACCCTCTTTCAGAACTCACGAGCCGCCACTGATAATATGTACACTAAAAGCGATTAATAAGACAGCAAAGTGTGATAATTTAGCAATACAGAAAATATTTGTAACGAACGCGATGCTTTAACGAAATTAATATCCCTGGTTTGTGTACAAGTTGAATTTTTGAATGACTAACTGCGCCATGTGTTTATAGTTCATTCTGTTAAAACTACATATTCAGTTGTTGCCTCATTGCAGGGGTACTCACACAGACTTGTATCATTTAGTTAACGGTTTTTGTTTTGAAAATGGTAAGGAACTTTTAAAAACAATTTTTTGATTTATAACTACCCCCGCTTGTATGATCTAAATTAGTCGGTGGATTTTAAAATCACCCTGCATACTGAAAGTAACCAAAAAAAGAATTTTTTAAATACTTCAGAAAAAATGAATAACTGCGATTAACAAAATATACCGATTATAACATTCTTAAATTTTAGAGGATTATTTTGTGAAACCAATAACGCATTTTCATATTTTGACTTAGATAAAGCTTAAGAACAAGTACTATTCTAAAACTGCAATGGTCAGATCTTCTAATGTTTGTATGCAATGGTGCGGAACGGTCACTATTTCTTCCTAGAAGGGGGTGAAAACCACAATAGTTTAGAGGAACTGAAATAAGATTTTTATCAATATATTTTTGGGGTCGCCCAGTAAACTCCTCTCAGGCAGCATTAAGCGAGGAACGAATAAAGTTCGTATTTTATTTCTCATTAAAGTTAGAGTGTTAATTGCTATAGAAAAAATTATAATTTGTTACATGAAATTGAAATTGGTGTAATTAAGTTGCCGTTATCAACATATGCAAAGGTGCATAAATTATGAACTGTATTAATTTGACTGTACTCGATTTTTTTATAATAAAATATGCATTCCTATAAAATAAAACTAAATTTATTTACAAAAAATTGTCATATAAATAACTAACGACGTAGATAATTGATTAAGTCGACATTAAGATTAATAGTAATTAGTGATATTGATCTATTAATATTTGGTAGAATTTGTGGTTGATTGCAGTAAACGATCTAACCTTATTACAGTTGATGAAAAATTGCAAGTGAAGTTTCTTAGTTTAATTTACAAATTTTCAATGGATTAAGTATTTGATATTTGCGGGTAAGTCGGAAATTTTTAATTGTATACGGGAAATTTGTTGTCCTCATTTATTGTCTTTATTGGAGTAACCTTTGGCGACGAATAAAAAACTAAGGGAAGTTCCCATTTATTTTAAAGTTAGAATAGTTTCTGTGCTTACTTTACACTTAATCAAAACACTTCAGGGAAAGTGTCGCGCAAAGTGGCCCGTACATTTTCTCAGGGCGGAAAATTTAATAGTAAAATTGTTTACAAAGTTTTGGATTTATGCAAGGTGATTTTAAAGCCCACCGAAAATGGACCGTATAAGCGAGAATAGTTCTAAATCAAGAAAAAAAAATTACTTGTCGTTTTGAAGAAATGCGCTTTTGAAATAAAGCTGCAAAATTGTTTGAGAACCATTGTAATAGCGAATAATTGAAACGGTTGTTTTAGTTAAATTAACTACACAGTTTTGTTACGTCATTCTAAAACAGTAAAATAATTAAATCGCGGTTATTAATTTCATGTATAGTTTTGGATTCAATTACAAACGTTGTATGTTAAATTATAGGATTGTTGCATTTTGTCAAATAATTTTAGTTATTCGTGTTTATTAATTTAATTACATCTAGTTTAAAGTTGAACATTGAATTAAAATCCCTGTGATTTACATTTATGGGGCCAAATGAAACAATTAACTGCACGAGTACATTATACTGCAAGATTCTCCTGAAATGCTCGTCCTAACGCAACAATCATTACGTCGTAGAGTACAACCGTGTATTTCCAGTGAAGGACAGCATTCTGAATACCTCTTGTAAAAAAGGTAAGTGCCTCAGTTCTCAATGTATTAATATCTCAAATTGCAAGTTGGGAAAGGTTAGGGAAAATATTCTTTGAGTTTGAAATAATACATGGAGAAAATGCAGTTCAATTGCTTCGATTTTGTGTTTATAAGGCTTACAGTCAGTGAAATTTAAAATCGTAACGTAATAATAAAAGAATTTCTTATAGCAATGAAAAATCCTTTACAATTTGTTATGAATTCTAAAAATTTAAATGGTGCAAAAAGTAGATTATCAAAATGATGGTGTTTGTATGGTCTTTAGTATAATTGAATGTAATTGAAGTTGTTTTTAAACGAATTTGGGTTCATATTTAATAAATAATAAACGAATTTGTTATAATTGAATGTGTTTAAATAAATATTAAATGTTGAAGTATTGTCTCCATAAAATACGAACGAATAAAATTATAGGTCATTGTGCAGTAATTTGATATTATTGAACATGTTATTTCATCAATGACACAGTTGAAATTGAAATATCGTCTAGACATATTCATTTGTATACATATTTTCCGTCAGTTCTCAAACAGTGAACATTTTTAATTTGTTTCAAAAAAGGCTTCTATTTTATGGGATTTTCTTGTTCGTGGACGTGCTTAGTCCTCTACAGTGCCGTGTTAACGTTTGTCGGTGGGTTTTAAAATCAGCCTCTATGAGGAAGTCAAGTTAATACGCCTTCAATGAAATTTACAAATTTACAATTTACAAAAACTTGAAAATTGCAAATGATGAACACTATATAAACACGGTATTTGCAATACTAAAACAATATTAAAACTTCCTATTTTTAAACAATAAATTATACGGTAAATAATTATCTATAGAAATCCAATTAACTTGATTTGTTTTCTACAAGTTGTACTTGTATCTAATTGAATAGATTTTTATTGTGCAGCAGGAACATGTCACAACATTAGTTTTTGAAAATGTATACACCCGCATTAAGTAACAGAATGTAATTTAATAAACAATGATGTTTTTATTCATTATTGCTATATAAACCACTCGACTTAATTTTGTATATAGGTTTGTTTTAAATTAGCTTTGAATATCTCCGGTACATAAAAAACAAGTAAAAAATTAAATTACTTTTGTTTGGCAAAAGTACTACTTTGCAGTTTTAACAATCTTATAAATGAGCACTATACGTATGTTTTTTCTGAAAGTGTTTTAAAGCACCGTATATATTGTAGGTAGCTAAAAATTAAGAGGTATTTTTTATTTTTGAATACATAGCTTTTTTCGAAAATGTTGGCCCCCAGGCTTAATAAAAATTATATTCTTGCTCATTGCTCACTTTTAAGTTAAAAACTATCAAACTATTCTCAATTTTTTGAAAAATAATTTAATCTTGCAAAAATTAAAATGAAATTTAAGCTTTTGATTAAGTAGCATGTGGTCTCCCACGTGCTACGTTTTCCACTAATTATGTGTCTTAATGGGCAGTTTTATTTTGAACAGCGGGCGTATTTTTGTGCTTTTGAATTTTTCATAGCCGCCTAATGTAATTTATTTTGTTCCTATAATTGCTAACTAGTATTCGGTATAATTATTACTTGTGACACAATTCATTTTGGCTTGTTGCTATAAAATCCACTTAAACAATTTAAATATATTTACAGATGAGTATGGAACATGCGCATTTTGATTTATTTAAACTTGTATTTATTGATTGATTATTACATTTTTCATTTATTTATTTTATGTAAATATTTTGAATTATTTTCCTATATTTTATGTTTATTTGATAATTTTTAATGTGTGTTCAATTTTCTTAGTTAATCTATTCTAAACAGAATCACAATACTTTACAATTCGCTAATAAATCGAACAGTGTATTGTTAATAAAAAATATTAAAGAATGAATAACATTGTATTCTAAAAAATTATACATACATTTACATCACTGGTATTAAAATTAATTCATTTTGATAACTAATTTATTTTGTTGTAATTTTGGTTAACGTTAAAAATATAAATTTTACTAGTTCTTAAATAAATTATTTTGGTAAACATGCTTATAAACATAATTATTTTCTTAAACTAAAAGTATACATTGCTTAAAATTTTAAATTTGTGCAAAATGCCTGTCAAAGTTATTTGAACTGCACTAGTGTAACTACAAAACTAAAACTATCGCAGAATAAAATTAATATTTATCGTATTAATCTGATTCGTCGTTATAGCCCTAGACTTTTTTATAATTATATATTCCACACATTTTTACCAATATGTAACAACAAAATATCTTGATGGAGAAATATACAACACGAAAGACTTGTTTAACTATTATAAAATATACGAAGCGTGGTTAAAAAGTTAGCTTCGTGCAGAATCGTAGTGATCTAAAAATAGAGTGGAAAATGTAGCAAGTATTTATACACTTTCAATTGAATTTTTTGTTCTTATTATAAAACAGAACTAATGAAGAAAATTAAAGTCAGAAACAACCGGACCACTTGTGTTCCAAAAAAAATTATATTCATAAAAACGTAAGATCCGCATCCCAATTAAGCGTTCTAACCGTTGAGCTAATTTATAACTAAGTTGAACGTATTTATGAATACCATCCATAAAAAGGTTGATGTCCGAAAGCTTTAGACGGATTATGTGGTGTGTAGCCGTGAATTCCATTATGTCCAAAACTGGTCAAACTTTGAGGATGTACTCCCAATGGTTGCCCAAGTTGTCCCAACGTACTAGAAAGAATTTGATTGCCCTCTAAAGGGCTTGGTATCCGATTCAGTTGATTTGTTGGTACAATCCATTGGTTTGTTAGATGATGTATGTTGTTATTTAAATTTGTTGGTTCATTTCCACATGGAGATTCGTTACCGTTATCATTCACTGCAACAAACTTTTATTATTAACGAGGCCAAGCTATAAAATGAAATTTACCTAAAATATTTGTTACATTGGTGGTTGATCCAGACAAATTTGTGGAATATACTGATCCAGTGGCGTGAGGACTAGCGGGATTTGTTAAATTCATGTTTTCCTCTTTAAAGTTTGTGGAGTTATTTTGACCTAGAGCACCAGTCGGCGAAACACTAGTATGTATATTTGAAGTTAAACTAGAAGTTGTGGAAATAGGTTGCGTTATTGGCATTATGTTAGATGTATATAGAGACTGAGGTGGATACGGATTATGAGTTTGGGTAGTCAATGGTAAATTCGGCGACGACGAGTGTCCATGTGCATGGGGAGGATACAAATCGGTCACTAAACGTAATAAATTAGTATCAAAAATAGCAAATGTGATAACTTACTTTGAGTACCTGGTGGTACTGAAGGTGATGTACCATAGGCCCCATCTCCAATACTTCCGTATGGGGTCGAATTAGTATAAGGATTACTGACTACTCCCAAAGATCCATAAGTAGTTGCTGACGAGGATGCTAGTTGTTTACGAAGCCTCGCTCTCCTATTACTAAACCAGACCTATTAAAGCGACGAATAATTTATTGAAATAAATACATTTATAGATATATAACCTGTATTCTAGCTTCGGTAAGTTTAGTTCTCTGCGCTAGTTCCTCTCTAGTATATATGTCAGGATATTGAGTTCGTTCAAATGCTTTCTCTAATTCATCGAGCTGATTTGCAGTAAAAGTAGTTCTGGAACGTCTTTGTTTTCTTTTTAATGGAATGCCTGGTTCACTGTCACAGTCTGAGGCGTTATCAATATCAGATGTTTTATCTGAAAAACAGATTAAAGTTTACAATCAATATGTCTTTATTAATAGTTAACACTATGATAAAGTTATGTATTAAAAGAGGCACCGTGTGCCTTTCAAGATCCGTTAACGCAAATCAAGGGTCAAACCTTGAATATTTCTTTCTATTCATTCACTAGACGAAGGAAATCGATCAACTTTCTAAAAGATAAAAACGTGGTTGTTTATCATGAAAAGCGTTGTTGAACTCCTTGCGAATTAATGCAAATCACATAAGATTCAACATAAAAAAAATTAAATAAATTGATACCTGTATCATTTTTCTAAAAATTGTGTAGCTTAAATAGAATGTAACGGTATTTTAAACCGAAACTAATCATTTTCCTAAGTAATAAAAAAAAGGATAGCTAGGGAAATAATAAACCTTAAACAAGTGTAAAGATTAATCCGCGAAACAAGCATAAAAATTTCAAAGTTAGTGGAATAAACTCAAATTCATTATTTAAGAAGGGTTTTAAAATCATAAAAATAAAAATCTTGAAAGAGCCACTGTAAAATTAAGTTACCCGCTAAACCAAGGCAATGCTCGAAAAATTACATAAGCGAGTCGCAAACAGATTCAACGGTTTTAAACTGAACACGAACCAAAATCAGTTTGAAATGCAGACACCTGATTTACCAAAGAAACCAGGAAAGGGAAGCAGTAGAAAATTAATAAAAGTCCTAGATAACGAAAACTCAATATCTTTTCGTGCACGTGATATTATAGCCTACAATGCTATCGCCAGCGGAAAGATCAACGTTACTTTGCAACGTAAATCAGACAGCTAAGTAGATTAAGTACTCATACAAAACATATAACTAAACCTCTAAAGCGAACGTAATAAAATTTAAAAATCGTCTGGGATACCAAGTTTAAAAGCGGGAATTAAAAACGGTCCGTGAGCAGGGAAGTTAGAGATCCGGTATGAACAGTCCAGGTATCTTCAGTTTTGAAACAAAACCACTGTAAATTTGGCGTGCACGGCATTCTCGTGACTTAGGACAAAGAATATTCAACAAATTTGCAGTACATATATTATTTACTCCGAAATAATATAAACAAATTTAAAGTAAATGCGATTTTATTAAAACATAAAATCAAATTAGGAGAAAATTAAAAAATGTCAGACTTTCTAATTTCATTTCAAAATTAAAATTTTCTTACGGCCTGAGGTTACCTCAAATGCGGTCCAATCATTGAACCAAGTTGTTTACATTTGTTTGACCAGCATCCGAGATAGTTCTGAAAAAGGTCTTTGTATTTCGTATTTTATGTATTATTAGATGATAATTGTTTTAATAAATTTGGAATTTACGTATTCATTTTTGTTTTCTCAAGACATATATTTACTTGTGACTTTTTATCTAATAGTTGGAATCACATTGTCGTTCGATGGGAAACTACTAAGTTAAATAAACTTAATAACGAATTTATATTCAATCTTTCAGGTAAAAATAGCGAACTATAAAACTATTGCATTGCAAGAGGGCATTTGCTCCCAAAGATCATAACAAATCCTTTAAAATAACGTTGGTTACCCAAAACTACAACCAGTTTACGCTTTAATTAAACTATTTAATTAATTTTTAAAGAGTAATTACTCAATATGCCAAAGAGTAACCAATAACGTCAATCAGACGCTTGTTTTCTTAAAAGTAACAAGCTACGTATATGCAGGATATAATGTTTCGCAGGAATAGAGTAACGAATTGGGGATTTCAACGGAAAGTAACATTTAAAATTGTTTTAAAATAAATGAAAAAATTAAAACCGTGTCAATTGTCAATTTTTAAAATATTAAATAGCTTGTTTACGAAAGTTAATTTGTATGCAATTTCTTCTCTTAAATTGATTTGCGAGATTAAATTATTTAATTTTAATTTTACATGTAATTGCACATTGTTTTATTTAATCGTAACATTGAAATGACTGCGAGAAGCATGATTTTAGGTGGTTCTTGGGGAATTACCAAATTCTCTAATTAAACACACGTTTTAACTACACCACATATCGTAATTATGGTTTATTAATGTCTATACAAATTATTTTTTTACTATATTGAAATGCTATGCTTTGTGATACTATTCATGCCATTTCAATCGATTCGATCATGTACTATTTTAAAGCGAGCAAAAAACATCTAAAACATTATTTGAATAATATTAGCCATGCTGGAAATAATTTAGTATATTCCCCTTTACAACAGCAAAGAAAATAATTTAAAGCACAAATTTGGCAGGGGTTTATTTTGTATTAGTTCGTTATGGCATACTTAATTGAACAGATAGGGGCTTCTAAAACTTGGTTTGTGTAAGAAAAACATAGCAAACAAAGAGAACATCAAGGGTGCTTCATTCCCATGTATAGAGGGGCGGGCTCTTTGGCCAAAAGTAATAAATAAAGCAAGGACGAGTTTCACCACATAGAATTGAGCATAGGTAGAAATACCTCCCGAAATTCTTCTTCAATAAGGCTAAACTTAGGACCTTTATAATGCACTAACTTAGCTCGATAAAAATAATTCTATTTTATTGCAGATCGCATATTGAAGAATTTGTACCTTTAAACAAACAATTATAGTTTAATATTAAAGCTATTGGGTATGATAACAATTTTCTACACAGCTAAACAGAGAAATGCTCCAAAACTAAAATCGTTGTGCATCAAAAGCCGTGTATGACATCTATATAGATGATGAGCCTTGGATCTATGCATACGAGCCCAAAGTAGACATCAGTTGACTGTATGGGTCTTCTAAGATGAGCCAAATCCCGTAGAAGTTGTTTGCACAAGAAGCAATTCAAAACAAATGATCGCCTGTTTTTTGGGATAAATGGGCACGTGGCTACAGTATCACTAGGTGGTCATTGAACAATCAATTCTGAATGGTACACAACTATTTGTTTGCCAGCAGTGTGTAGTAAAATAAGAAAAAACAACAGGTGACACAGGATCATTTTTCACCAGCACAATGCAAGCGCTCACACATCGATCCAAACAATTTATACTGTGACCGGTCAAACTATCAGATTGATGGATCACCCACAGTACAGTCCTGATGTAGTATCCAATGATTTCTTTTTGTTTCCATACGCCAAGAATAAAAAACTACGTGGTCAACGTTCTTCGACGCCAGAAGAAGCGGGTAATGCGTTTAAAATGCATATTTTGAAGATAACTCAATCAGAATTGAAAAGGTGCTATCAAAATTGGTTCAAACGTATGAAAAAGTATATCGATCACCGCGGATAATATTTTGAAAAACAATAAAATCATTTTAAGTGAAAAATATTTGTTTTCGCTTAATGTTCCGGGTTATAGTCTTTAATGCGTAATGATTCTACTATTGAGAAACTCAAAGTAAATGTAACTCTGGAGGAATTATTTGTTGTTAGAATAATCAAGAGAGAGTGTCATCCATCTCTTGGTATGTTTAGGAATGCGATAAATGCTACTGCCTACGATATCTTTTATATTTTAATAATTAATGGGGTTAGTGGATCTTGCACACCCTGCCATTTGGTGAGCCCGCATAGGTGTGCAACATCTATCAATGCCAATTACATTGCAGTCTTTTTGCTTCAAATTAACTGTGGGAAAAACGTATCAACATAAAACGGGCAAGAGCCGCTATCCGAAGGATATAATAAGAAATGCGGTCAGAGAAACCTAATAAGTATTAGTAAAGCAAGTGGAACATTTCATTTCAAATCAATTGGAGATATCTACAACATCGACTGAGAATTGGTGTTCTTAACATAATTTATTGCAAGATTATCGTGCTTCTTGGGATCTGAAAATGAGAAATTTCTGACAGATTATTGTCAATATCTGGCACAATGGTAGATTTACACTAATTCTCTCTAATATTCGACAGCTTGCGGATTAGTTGGCTTCGGAAATAAACATCAATGAAATAGTTGGAAAATGACCCCATAACTTCAACTACTTGGGTATGATTGCGAACTCAGTTTTCTATATCATCACTTCCAGCTCAGCGCCCAGAGGGCAGTTGGCTTATTGTATGCAAGGCTAGAGTCAATTGGCATGAAAAAAGGGAGAATCAAACATTTTGTCTACTTACATCTTCATTGCAGACGCGTCGAGACTTGCTCGTATCTACAAGCCTGATAAACTCATTGCCTCCAAGGGAAAGTAGAATGTTCAATCGTGACCATAGGAGATAAAATATGACAATTGTTACGTGTGCCAGTGCAGACTATATGTTCTTCCCAATGTCATATTTTAGGAATCGAATAAATCAATTGAAGCAACAGACTTTCTTCCTGAAGGTCAGGTTCAAATATGTGGTAATGGTTACATTTGATGAAATATTTCTAACTGTTTTGCAACACAAGAAAATAAAAGGTTTTTATTCCCAATCCAATACTAGTGAAATTACAACGATATATGGTGAAGTTAAAGATAATTTTCCTCTATGATAAAAAATTACAGCGTAATAAACGATATGCTTTAGCGCGCTTTGCGTGTAATGCAATATCGGTTAGATATCCTCCTTGCCAATTTGAGGTGATAATAAGAGCATGCGAAATTTTCTTACAACATTTGTCGATAAGTGATTGTTTCTATTACTACACGCGTTGCTATGCCAAATTGTGCGATAATATTATCGTACGCGTCTCCATCATTACTGCACGGTTCATTGTGCCAACGAATAAATCGTAGAAAATGATTTAATTATGGTGCTTATAGTGCACATTTAACATTAGGGGTACAGAATTAGTAATTTCTACACTTAGGCGGGAGAGTGAATATTTTCTAGGTCGTAAAAAGATATAGACAGCTGAGATGCAGTCAACTACTTTTTAATACCTGGAAAACGACTTTCTCGCCGTGATGCACATAACGTTTTTATACTACACAAGAAAAAAGTTAAGTTAAATTTCAAGGTTAGATTGGCAAGTATACTTGTTTGACATTGTAAATTACATAGACAAGAATATAAAACAATTTACTTGTGCGGCTAGCCGAGTCAAAGAAATTTCGCAACTAGTTCTGCAATTGCATTTTTTCTGCTCATTGCAAAAGTGTGAAATCGAATTTTGAAACAACGTAGGATACAGTACACTGCTTCGTAATTAAATTATAAACATTTATAAAAACATAAATACATTAATTTTTGAAAATTATTATTAAAGGCGACTATTACCTACATGTATTTAAAACTAAACTCCCGATTTTTTTCAGGTAATGATAATGGATCAGTATCAAAGAAAATGATTCATCACTTACGAAATAACGACGAAATGAACGGGGCAATCGGAGGAAATCCAATGGCTTAAAGCGTCCAAAACATTCAAGGTTTCACAAGCTACTTTACATCGAGCAGCTAGCGATAAAACCGTTTGTTGAATCAAAAACACAGTTGATAGAACATATTCAGATGTAAAAATCACGAATGCTTGAAATTTCATGCAATGAAGTGACCAAATTGAGTTTTCAACTAAGCGGAATCGAGTAAACCACATGTTTAATACAACTGTAAAGAATATTTGGAATGAGATATCTACGGGTTTCGATAAGAAAACCAAGTCAGGATCAAGCTTTCTATAAAATACTATACAACTAAAAATATTAATTCCACAAATATAGGGAATATTGGTTAACCTGCGTAATCCACTGTATAGAACGTAAGTGCTTATTCTGGCAGGAAAAATAGGTTGGGGTGGTCACCAGTGCTAAAACTGGATCAACAGGCTACACTTTATTTACACAAGGAAAAGATGGACGAACGAACTGCTAGATGCTGCTCCAGAGTAAACTCTGCGTTTAGTTCATGAATGATCGGGGACTTTTTGTTTGTCTCTATTGATGCATTTTATAATTTAATTTCATTTTTATACTTTTGGGTGAATATAACTTGATTTCTGTTATTAAATTTGTCCCATCTAAAAATTTTTACATTTACGTTTATAATTATAAAATGTAAGCTTTGATTTAAAACTTCTCAAAAACATAATTGATATTCATTTTCGTAGTTCCTCATTCGTATTGTGATGTCGAATCTCGCCTAAACCATAAGTATGCCTTTCGTATCGTTTATATAATACATAGCATATTCTCGCTCCAATAAATCAATTCATTATTTAATAATTTTGAACTGTCGTTATTTAAGTATTCTTCATGCCATCAATAGAATTTTATTAAATGGCATCAACATGTCTAAAAATAGAAACATATAAAGTTCTTAGACAGAAATAAAGTGGAATCATAATAATGTAAGAGAACTTAGTTTAACAGCCCTTTAGGTGTAGTTACAGTGTACTCATTGAGTAGCCTGGTTAAATTTAAGTACAATACCGGTGGGAAATCCATCTCTATTAATTAAATTAGAGCTGGAGCAATCATTAAGATAGTTATACTCAAGAATTTGAGAGACAAGTCCACTCTAAACCAAAAAATAAAAAGCACATGACACCGTATGTGAATTAATAGAAAGTGTGAAAGGTCATTACATTAGGGAAACCAGGTATCTATAATCGCGCGTAAAATTCGGTCGTGAATATTAAAAGACATTCAATTAGTATATAACATAATTTGCAGTTTATTTTACTTAACTGAAAAAAGTATTCGAATTATAAAATTTATTTAAACGCCTTTTTCTATTTATAAATTCAGGTAGAAACCGAAATATCTTCTTTTAGTGCGAAAGTTGTTTATTATTATAACATAATTTATAATCTAGAGTAGACTATCTTTAAACACATTTTCTAACAATAAACCGTTGTAATCCTTTGATGTAAACATTGACAGCATCAAGCCACTCTTACAAAGTTTTGTTTTCATTGATTTAAAATTATAAATTTAAATATTCCTTTATTACAGTTCTATTTTTTATAATATGTGTATGTGTTTAAGACAATAGAGCTTATGCTTAACCAAATTCCTATTGTAACAGGTAAACCAACAATACTCTTGCCTAGATCCCACTCTGCTGGGACCGCACTACTAAAAACCTTTGAAGTTACAACAAATTATACCGATAGATTAACATAAATTGGTATCAAATCAATAGGCCGTAGCGTGCACGAAACAGTATCGTGTTTTTCCCTATCAAGCAAACGAAAAATCGAAGGTTTAGCTATCCGACCAACATCCAAACATAAGTTACTTATTTTTATTATTTAATATTTTGTACAGCTTACTATCAGTTTAGTGTGTTTTATATGATTTAGGTTGCTTTCGTTGCTTGATTTACCGCCAAACCAGTGCAAATGAAAAATCGGTTTTATTTACTACCCCTACAATTTTGATTAAGCCAATGTTAGTCATGATAGCAAAGCTCTTCTTCTCTTGAATGGCTTCGCATAAGTTATAGTCTATTGAAGAAATATTACGACCAAGAGGCAATAAATTGGCTAAAAACACATCCTGGATGGGTGGTTATTCGGTTTCAGTATACCAGACTATGTCTATCAGTTTATGGAAACACTGTAAGACCGCTAACTGACCATTAAATTCGATAATCTTCCCAGATCACGGATTTAGCTTTGCTGCAATAACGGATGTACCAAATTTATGTGAGGATAATGCAGTTACTAGAAATATAAACGAACTTCTGGCTGATGAAAACAGACTAGTCGTCGATTCTTTACATGCTGCTCAATATACCAATATGCTAATGATATTCCCAGCATCTTTACCTACATGACCTCGTCACTCAGCTGACGTACCATCAAATTCTATCATATTTGAAACTGACAAGGATTATAACTAGTAAGCTTTACAATACTCTCAAAGAGAGGCAATCTGTAAGACTGACTATAAAATTACGTAACTTTACATTTAAAAACGAAGATGAAGGTTTTAGTGAAAAAGATGACGATGGTCCCTATTGCAATGATTTATACAGTCGCTCGAAATCAGGTGAAATGTGGTTAACCGCGCCCAATGCTTTAAATAGCAAGCCTTTTAAAAAAGTTAAGAATTGTAAACGCGATCCTTGAAAATGCAGAAAAATTTTAATATGAGCATCAGTAAAATTATATATTTTTAAAAGCATTATATTAGAATAACAGTATATTAAGTGTGCATGTTGAGGGTAATACTTCAGGCGCCCAAATTATCCGAGGCAATTAAACAAACTTAGAGTATTTCTTGCGTAGACGATAAATTAAGAATTCTTAAATTTGAGGTAAAAATATATAAAAGTTAGGACTTTCAATCAACGTGTTGCAGCACCTGTATACAACGGTTTCGCCCTGCGGGGTTCATCAATCCGGAAACTTCATTCTATTATTTAAATTTAATTTTTACTACTTTTAGTAGCATTTGTTTCTTATTCAAATTATTAGATCCGGTTTTATCATATAAAAAATATTTTATTTGCTGGCTAACGTTATTAAACATAATTTGATTGTATTTATATTTGTTTAAGCTGTATATATTTTAGGTTCTGATGAAGGGATAAAATCCATCCCTAAACAAACTAAGCAAATAAAATATTTTTTATATGATAAAACCTGATTTAATAAGAAACAACTTCTACTAATAAGTAGTAAATATTAAACTTAAATATATATATATATATATATATATATATATATATATATATATATATATAT